>CAVNZG010001419.1:118171-188155 GCA_963693315.1 Diogma glabrata
GCACATGAATGTAATACTTAGGTCTTTCAGACCGAAGTAAAATCTGGAAAAGTGAATAAAATTTTGATATAAAAAAAAATTAAAGGAACGCTAAAACGTTACATATTTTTATATTAATTCAATCGCAAATCCTTAAATATCTCGATACATGAAAAAAGATTGGAGTTATACCACTTTTAAAAAACCGTTCAAATATCCTCACCATAGTCTTCGGATAAATCATGATGCCTTAAAGATATATGATTTGCCACGTTTTACTCATCAATCGATATGTGCAAACAACCAAACTGTCGAGATCACTCATTTTCATAGTGACAGAATGCAAAGGGACTTCTTTGTCCACACAGCGTATAAATGGCATGCTTTGCACGAATCAATAGTCTCGTGTGTTTACTGTTTTCAATCCAAAAAAGGTTTAAAAAAGCGTCCATCAACACCACAGAACGCATGTTTTTGTGGGAACTAGGTTTTAAAAGGTATCTATGTATTATGACACATATTGTAATGTTTATTACACAACACTATTTATTAGAGAAAAAAAGCAATAAAATAAAAGTGTTTTGTTTTCTTTAACAAAAAACTACATATTTTTTAATGAAAGCGGAAGAATATTCATATTTATATACGATATAAAAAATCAAATTCGATTCGCGCTCAATTTTCATTTTAAAAAAAGCTATTAAAAACATTGTTTATTTTAATTGTTTATCTTCATCTCCAGTTTTGGAATATAATCCGTCTGAATAAAATAATACTTATTGGTGCATAAAAAATGTGGGGTAACATGGTTGAGTTGAAAAATGGTTAGATTATGAGAAAACCGTAGAATTTGTATGTTAATGTTGGTATCATTAGCTTAGTATTTCAGATCTTAGTGTGTGGCTCTTTTTTCTAATAATGTTTTATCTCGTAAATACTGAAAGTGATATTCGGTTGATGGTAACGTATTTTTCATCTCATCTGTTTGTTTGTTTTAAACTAAGGCTAGTTTTTGCATGATTGAGCATTTTGAATTTGTATTCATTCAATTCGAAATGAAAATATTTTCTTTTTTGTTTAATTGCACTGGTGTAAAGGTACATAATTACAATACAAAATACAAAGTGCTTTCATTTTTTTTATTTAAAAAATAACAATAACTAAGAGGGTTGTACCGTATTTTTTTTTTTTTTTTTTTTTAATAAAATGTGTTGTGTAATAGGGTTTAGAATATGTGTCACAACAACACATAAATACCTTTTAAGACCTAGGTCTAGACCTGGGTCCCACAACAACTGGCGTTCTGAGGTGTAGATTAACGCTTTTTTTAAACATCTGTGGGTTGAAGCCACCTGAGACTAAGTGTTCCGGCAAACTATTCCATTTGTACGCAGTTCGGACAAAGAAGTCTCTCTGCGATCTGCCAGTATGACAGCGCGGGATCTTTACCGTTTCACTGGTTGCGGCAGCCGATTGCCGAGTGGAACGGGGGTAAGAATAAGTTTGAGGCATGATGCCGCTGATTTCATCTGAGCACTGCTGATGACGATATTTGTAAAAAACAACGAGGTCAGCAACAGTGCGACGATGTTGTAGGGAATCAAGTTTTGATGTCAAAGTTCGATCACCTACAATTCGTATAGCTCGCTTTTGAACAGAGTCCAAGAGGGCCAAGATGGAAACAGAGGCAGCACCCCAAACTTGACAGCAGTACTCCATACAGGGACGAATATAGGACTTAATTTTTTCTTTGACATGAAAATGTAATTAAAATCACATTCATTTCAGACATTTTTTTGTATCAAAATATATAAAAACCATTCTGATTGTTTATTTACTTCCAATCGATTTGTTTTTTATTCTTTTTTCCTTAAAAATAAAAGACAAATTTATGGATTTCTGTTTCCAATTGAATAAATTATTATCAAAGAATATTAAAGTACATAATAGTAAATACGGCCGTGAATTTGAGCGAAAAATTTTTGGGGTAAAAATAGGAGTCTAGTTTGTTAAACGTTTAATTTATTCAAATATAGCGAAGCGAATACTAAAATACATCAAATAAGATCAAACCTTCTAAAATAATTAGTAAATAATAAGTTTTTTGGGTAAGAATTTCAACAATTGCTCGACAAACCTAAATATTTTTAATTTTATTGATCGAATCTAAATGTTACACAAAACAAAAATCCTACGATTTGTGTAATATATTTATTTAAAAGAAGTAGGAAATTATATTGCTTAAAGCAAAAATATTGTCACATCATAACGCATCATTAATTACATCATTAATTACAAATTGGTTGTTTTATTTGTATCTATTTGTTTTAACTGTATATTCTTTGTTAGTAATTCAAATTAATTTTTTATGTTTTTCGTTACAGCGACAGATAATGGAAGCATATGTGAGGCAGAAAAGAGCAACTCCAGGTATGGTACAGGCAAGTGATTTACAAATAATGAGACCAGCTTCCGGTGCCCGTAGCAACGGTCGCGAAACACATGCTTACGATGGTCCAATGCAATTTATGATGTCACCTAACAATCCAGATCAAATTGCAACAGACACTAGTAATATAACACCAAATAATACACATTGTAGTGAAGGTAAGCCGTTGTTTTTCTTGATTGTGTTTTAATGATGTATGATTTTATTCATATTTGAGAATATAAACTATGTCCACCAACTAGTATGATGAGATTTTACCCTCCTAACCGTAAAACACTTCTAAATTTATGTTTTTGACAAATTTGAGTTCTATCAAAGAAAACCCTTGTAACTTTTATATTATTTTTAATTATCCAATACTAACACCACCAATACACCTTGTTCGCTGAACGCTTTGCTCTGAACTCCACTGTTTTGGAAACTCCTAAAGAAATACCCCAAATCCAGTCTTCAGGATTTAATATGAATGAACTCCACTTCAACCCCAAAATAGTCGCCAAACTTTTAAAAGGGTTAAACATCAACAAAGCCTCAGGAATGGACAATATTCCACCCATCATTTTAAAAACCTTTTCTAAAGAACTTGCACCAACTTTGACTAAAATATTCTACCAATCCTACAAATCTGGTATATTTCCCTCGTGCTGAAAGTTGGCCAATGTCCAGTCCGTCCCCAAAAAGGGACCAAAATCCGATATCTCAAATTATAGGCCAATAGCTTTACTATCGGTCCTATCCAAAGTCTACGAGCATTATATTAATACACACATTCAAAATTTCTGGAAGTAAATCATTTAATAGCCGACAGCCAATACGGTTTTCGAAACAAAAGATCAACCACCGATCTATTAAACTATGTAGCGCATTGTTGGAACAGCATACTTGATAAAGGTGGTGAAACATACGTTATCGCTTTAGACATCTTCAAGGTATTCGATCGAGTTTGGCATGCCAACTTGATTCACAAGCTCGTTGCGTATGGTTTTCATCCCAATATTGTGAAGCTGATTCAAAATTTTCTATCCAACCGATACATTTCGGTCTCCTTAGACGGATTTTTTCTGAGTCTAAACTAATTACCGCTGGTGTACCTCAAGGCTCAGTATTGTCCCCAACCCTATTTTTGATTTATATCAACGAATTGTTGAAAATCACCAGCAACCCAATAAATAGTTTTGCAGATGATAGTACTCTGCACAAGTCGTTCGAGCCCCTTCCTTCAAAAGGTAAAATGCACGAACGAATCAATCCCGCCCGGAGTGGCGCTGCCATAAACGTGAATAAAGACTTAAAAAATGTCGCCGATTGGGGTGATCAAAACCTGGTCAATTTCAACTCTACCAAAACACAGCTGTTGATTGTTTTCAGATCAAAGACCGAGTTCCCCAAAGATATTTTATTCAGTATGTGTGATGAACCAATAGGTGAATGTAAAAGCATTTGTTTATTGGGTGTCACAGTTTCAAATGACCTACTCTGGAACGATCATGTAATGGCGATGGCAAAAAGTCTAAAAAACTCTGTCTTCTAAATAGATGCAAAAAAATTTTTCACTCCTTACCAATTGCTCCATGTTTATAAGTCCTATATTCGTCCCTGTATGGATGTACTGTTGTCAAGTTTGGAGTGCTGCTTCTGTTTCCATCTTGGCCCTCTTGGACTCTGTTCAAAAGCGGGCTATACGAATTGTGGGTGATCGAACTTTGACATCAAAACTCGATTCCCTACAACATCGTCGCACTGTTGCTGACCTCGTTGTTTTTTACAAATATCGTCATCAACAGTGCTCAAATGAAATCAGCGGCATCATGCCTCAAACTTATTCTTACCCCCATTCCACTCGGCAATCGGCTACCGCAACTAGTGAAACGGTCGAGATCCCGCGGTCATACTGGCAGATCGCAGAAAGACTTCTTTGTCCGAACTGCATACAAATGGAATAGTTTGCCGGAATCCTTAGTCTCAGGTAACTTCAACCCGCAGAGGTTTGAAAAAAGCGTTCATCATGACCTTAGAACGCCAGTTGTTGGGGGACCTAGGTCTTAAAAGGTATTTATGTGTTGTTGTGACACATATTATAAACCATATAACACAACACATTTTATTCAAAAAAAAAATACTACAAAAAACATGTTTCACATAATAAGATTTCGTTGCATAATGAAAAGCCCAAATATTTTGTTATGGACAGATTAATGTTTTATAAAAGAAATAGATGTGGTCCACACTATTTAACAAAACTTATAACCGATAAGTAGTTAGATTTATATTCGGAGGACCCGGGATCCATTACCATCCAGTTCAATGCGTTTCTTATTAAAAACAATTACCATTCCCCAGTTTTCAAGTTAACCGATTCTATAGCTGATAAATTAGAAAAGCCCTTTATATACTGTCTTCCATATAAATAATAATCGATGAAATGAAGTCTTCTAATAATTAATTTAATTAATAATTAATTTCTTCAAGAATTGAATTAATCGGTTTATTGTCACGGTATTATGGGTTACGGTATTATAACTCAGAAACTTGATTAAAATTGGCTCTGACCTCAAACTATCTACTAGAAAACGAAATTTAAGGTATTCGTTATGCCTTCGTTATGTCTGAAAGCCTTCATTACATATATCTACAAATATTATTAAACATGTTATACATATATGTAAATAAAAAACCATTATATCTTTTGTCGTAACTTTGTAACAGAAACGAACAAGACATTTTTCTAAATAAAACATTTAAACTTATCGTTGAAAAAGGGTAATTCATTTCTAAAAACATAAAATTCTAAATTTTAACAACCTACCAAAACACATAAGCTGAAATGCTATACCTCAAAAGTATGTAGTTTAACAAGTGTATAAAAATGTAATGTGGCTTTAGCAGAAAAACTCTTAATATGCCAGAAATATAGAAAAGAAAACATTTATGTTGCTATAAACAAAAATTGTTTTTCCAGTTTTCCTATTATCATGTTTATAACAATTTTATGACGAAAAAATCAAAAGGTTTACCATTTCTATTGGTGATAATACAAAAGTGAGCTATCTCATGTGTAAATATCGTATAACTCCCCTTCAGATAATCAACATTTATCGTTGCAAATCTTTTTTCAATTGCTTAAAAACAAAAACAAATAAATTATCATTTAATTAATAATTAAATGTTCGTGATTTATATCCATTTTCCATTAACATTAATTATTTATTACATGTAGTAATTGTATTTTTTGTAATTTTTAGATTATGTTGAAAAATTAAATCATCATACAATAAATGATAGTGAGGATGAAGAGAGTACGCCGATTGAAATAATATCAACATCAAATCATAATAATAAAAATAGTTATAGCGATAATAATCATGAATCAGCTTCATTAAGTAATAGTGGTAACTTAAGAAATGGTTCTTTACCTGTATCACCTGCAAGTAGTAATAAAAATTCATTGATCCAAACAGCAGAAACTGAAGGTGATGTTGTCGGCCATGTAAGTAGTTTTTAGCTACTGTTAATAACTATACTATGATAATATGTAAATAATAAAACTATAAAACTATTAGTATGTATGAGAATTGAGAATCTAGACAGGAAAAAGACTTTTTCGTTAGTCATATTTGTTTCCCTTTTTTTAAATGTTGCATGTGTTTTTTGTTATAGTTACGTGTTTTATGTTAGTCGATTCATTAATAATTTGGTTCAAAATAAATTAGATTTTTTTGTTTATTAATAAAAGTTTGAAACTTTTATAAGGTTATTGCCAATGATTTTCAATGCGTGATATTTTTTTTTAATTTAGTGTTATGCAAAAACCATTAGTTCTTATTAATTTATTTATGCTGTGTGTTAAATATGTACATATCGTGAAAAATGTGGAAATATTTTTTAAATTAGGTGATAACTTTTTTTTGTTTTAATAAAAAGTGTTGTGTAAAATAGGAATTACAAAATGTGTCACAACAACACAAAGATACCTTTTAAGACATAGGTCCCATAACTACATGCGTGAATTGAAGGCACTTGAGACTACTGATTCGGGCAAAGCATTCAATTTGTACGATGTACGGACAAAGAAGCCCCTTTGCATTTTTCCACTATGACAGTGAGTAATCTCAAAACTCATTATATAATAACGCATGCTTTCACATTAGTCTATTTGATCGTCACACAAACTAAATCAAATATCATTGTGGAACTCAGGTTTTGGTCTGGAAACCATCAAAAACTGTTTTTTGTAATTGAAATTGACCAAATTTTGATTACTCCACTCCAATCGGCAACTTTTTTTAGGTCCTCGTTTACATTTTTAGGGCCTCGTTTACACTTAACGTCCTTCTAAGCGGGATTTAATCGTTCATGAATTTTGCCTTCGAAGATAGGAGGTTGTTATAAATTAAAACTAGAGTGAGGTAGTAAAAAACAGCCTTGGGTACACTAGCGTTAATTAATTTAGAAAATCTGGAAATGTTGCTAATTTGGAAATATCCTACAAATACATTATGGAAAAGTATTCTTGTGATGAGGTCAAATCAATACCAAACCATTCACTGTTCATATTATAACTACATAGAGAACAGTGGCATTTCAGCGTGTCTTTTTCAAGAGTTTCGCTTCTTTGACTTTATTTATCATCTTGAGTTTTTCATGATAATTTTAATGCTCAGATAAGGTCAATTTCTATGAAATTTCTCAAAACAAATATAAATCATTTACCAAAACCTCAGTTAGCTTGGTATCTTCGGATATTCAGAGACGTAAGACGTTAATTTATAATTTCATATAATTCATACTAAAAATGCCTAACTTGGTTTAAAAAAGGCAAATGAAAACCGAAATTGTAACAGAACCGAAATTGTAACAGAAAACATTGAATTAAATTTTTGATTGCGGAATTTATAGTCGTTTGCAAAGATCCGATCAAATGTTTTTGCAACCAGAATTTAAAAACCTAATTGCATTGTAAACACTTTTAGCAATAATTAACACCGTCGAAAGTTTTGCCGCTTTCGCTCTGTCAATTTCTGGATGTTGGAAGTGATTTATTTATTTTTTATTCATTTTTGTTATGAATCCACATATTAAATAATTTACGTTTGTTTCTAAAGCGCCTCCGAAAACAAGTATGTGTTTATGTTGGGTTTTCATTATTGTAAAAAAACGAATTTATTAATACCGAATTGAATGGTTCAATAAAGTGTTGAGTAAAAACATTAACCTACATCGTCAGTATAAAAACAATGAAGTTCGACAGCGCACCCTTGGAAAAAAACTTCGATCCATTGGTGTCCATTTTTAAAAATTGATACATTTGATTGAATTTGGAAAATTTAGTTATTAGTTATTTAAATTTGATTACTAAAATTACTAAAAAGTGGTCAGAATTGCCAATACTTTTTAATACTTTTGTATGTATTTGTTGGAATTAAAATACATAAATGTCTCGCAAAGTATGCATTTTGTTTTTAATAAAATGTCCAATGAAGTAGGAATTACAATATGTCTCACAATAATACATTAAAAGATTTTAAGATCTTTGTCCGACAACCCACCCTTAGAGGTATATGAAGGATCATTTCTTCGAACAAGCAATAACGCCCTTCATTAAGGAATATTTCTTAGCTAAGATTGATTGTGCTATTAGATATTACCTTGGGTAGCGATACCTCTCTGCTATTGGTTGGTAAATGGTATGTGATATCTCAATTTAACTCATATGTCAATTAAGGTGTTTTTACAAAATTATTTGTTTTATTTCAGACCCATATCAGCTTTGTCCATTGTTGCTAACATTATTGAAAAATATGTTTATTTTAATATTATGAGCTTCTTGAAATCATCAAAAATTCTGAATGTAAGACACTACTGTATTCGTAAGGGAAGAGCAGCGGGAGATCTACTGGCCTTTGTAACGCATATCTGGAACAAGTCCCTTGATAACCATAGAGAGACTTTTGGCGTTGCTCTTGATATTTCCGAAGCATATGATCAAGGTGTGGCATAACAATTTTATATGCAAATTGAGATGCTATAGCTTATACGATCAACTTATTTCTTGGGTACAAAGTTATAATTAATTACTGATCGAAAATTTCAGGTCAATATTGACGGTGTCTCATCGGATGTATTTTCTACTAATGCTGGAGTTCCTCAGGGTTCCACTTTTCCACAATTCTTCTCGTCTATACTGATGAGTGATCACTTGTTGGCGTCAACAATTCAACTAATCCATAGTTTTGCTGATGATAGCACGCTGCATGCATCTCATAAAATACCAATTCTACATTTACCGACTGCACTTAATGACACTAGATCAAATTTGATAGAGTGTTTAAACATTGAACTAAAAACAATTTTGGATTGGGCTGTGGGGGCTAATACTGTTGAATTTATCACGAGTGTCAAGTTTGTCACTTTACTAGATTCCCAACACCCAATCCATTTCCATTGCAGTTTGATTCAAATTATCTTGTAAAATAGGAATCAATTAGACTTTGGAGTTGAAATTGAAAATAAAAGCTAAAAATGCTGCTCAAAAATTGAGTTTTTTGGGTCGATGTCGTAAACTTTTCGATACGTCCCTGCTTGGAGATTGCTCTCACATTTGGAGTGGAGCATACATAGTAGTTTGAAATGTCTTGATTCTATACAGCGGAGAGCTATTAAGTTGATCGGAAATTCAAATCTTACAAACCATCTTGATTCCGTGCAATATAGACGAAATGTCGCTGACCTGACAATTTTTTACAAGTACATTATGGATGAACCGGCCTTCGCAAAAATTAAATCGATTTTACCTGAGTCTGCAAACCTAATCCACATCCCCTAGCTCATCCTTTTACGGTTCAAATAACAATTTACTGTGGCTTTACAACGTGCCTTACCTCCGTAGGTATTTGCTAACAATTTTAATCCCAACAATTTTAATCCCCAAAACTTTAAAACGAACGTCAATAAATTTCTTAAAGAAACTTTATTTATATTCTCAAACCACAGTTACACTGGGTTCCAATTAGCTGCTATATTGTACTACACTGCTAAATCGAAATTCGATTTAACAAAATCACCCAATTTTAGTTTCAATTTATGTAATTAAGTTGTCTGATATCGTTAAAAACATCAATTACTTTATAATCATTTAGAAACAAAATATTGATTTAGTCAAATAAAAAGTTGACTAAATTAAATTAACACTTTTAGTACAATTTAATTTAGCATGAATCGGAACGCAGTCTTAGCATGGTATCTTTGGATATTCAGAGACATTAATTTATAATCCATCATATTTAACACTAAACATGCCTAGCTTTGAATTAAAAAAAAGTCATGGATATGACTTTTGTTCTGGAAAGTCATGGAATTTGGTTTTGAAAAAAAGTGGACACCATGGTTTGAGGCAAAATGAATTTGATTTCATCCGAGCACTGCTGGTGACGATATTAAGAAAAGACAACGAGATCAGCAACAGTGCGACGATGTTGTAGGGAATCAAGATTTTGAACAAATTCCAAAAGAGCCAGAATGGTAACATGTGCAGCGCCCCAAATTTGACAACAATACTCCATACATGGACGAATATAGGACCTATAAATGTGGAGTAATTGATACGGAGTGAAATATTTTTTACATCTATTGAGGAGACCGAGTTTTCTTGACGCGCTCGAGGCCATCGTCATTATATGATCGTTCCAGAGTCATTGGACGTTGTGGCTCCCAATAAACGAATGCTTTCACATTCGTCTATTTGTTCGGCACACATACTAATTGAAATATGATTGGGGAACTCAGTTTTTGATCTGGAAACAATGAACAGCTGTGTTTTGGTGAAATTAAAATTGACCAAATTTTTGTCACCCTAATCGGCGCCTTTTTCTAGGTCCCCGTTTACATTTATGGCAGCGTCGCTCGAGGCGGGATTTATTTGTTCATGCATTTTATCCTTTATTTTGAAGGTGTGGGACGAATGACTTGTGCAGTGTATTAGCATCTGCAAAACTATATATCGGACTACTGGTGATTTTCAACAGTTCGTTGACATTGACGAAAAGAAAAATAATGTGGGAGATAAAACTGAGTCTTGGGGTACACCAGCTTTAATTAGTTAAACCAGCTTTAATTAGTTAAAAATAATGTGGGAGATAAAACTGAGTCTTGGGGTACACCAGCTTTAATTAGTTTAGACTCAGAAGAAAAGCCATCTATAGATACTGAGGTGTACCGGTTCGACAGAAAACTTTGAATCAAATTCACGACTGCGGGATGAAAACCGTACGCAACGAGGTTGTTGATCAAGTTGGCACGCCAGATTCGATCAAATGCTTTTGAGATGTCTAATGCAATAGCGTACGCTTCACCACCTTTATCAAGAAGTATGCTGTTCCAAAGATGTCTGATAGTCTGAATTCTGATTTCTTCACCAATATTTTAAAAGACGTTTGTATAACTAAAATTGGAATTAATACAACTATTACGTGTAACTTTGCATTTATTGCGACTAAAAATAACCCTGCGTCTACATAAAATGAAAGGTGTAACTTTAGATGACAGAGCTTGAAAATCATATGTTGCTTATCAAATGAATTTCAGAGAATTGAATGTATCTGTTAAAAAAACTACTAAATTTGAATTGTCATTTTTTTTGTGTATAATAAGTTTTCATCTTTTTCGTGGGATGTGTTAAAAAAGCTCCCCGCGCTACGCCCTGGGTTACGCTAGTAGTGTATTCCAACTTGGTAGCCAAAAATTTCATTTTGAACTCTTGGCTGTGATACAAAAAAAAAATAAACATGAACCAAAATCACAATAACAACGGTACTTTTCAGCACCATATGACTTTTCAGCACCATATATTGCACCTTTAGTCCGTATTTTGCAATTGAACATTGAAGGCATAAGCAGGTCAAAAACTGAACATTTACAAAGATTATAAATAGATTACGACATCGACGTTGTAATTCTGCAAGAAACGCATGTAGCAGATGAAGTGCAACTTACCTCTAGAGGTAACATTGTTGGTTACAAATTAATTAGTGCTATTTACCATCAATCATATGGATCTGCCACGTATGTTAAGTCAGAAATCCTGAACTGCACCGAGCGACGTACTTACACAGACGGACAACATCTTTTGTTGTCGAAATATCGGACACGAAAATTGTAAACGTATACAAGCCTCCAAATACAGGATGGCCAGCTGCACTCTACCATTATTTCACATTATTTCCACATTATCCCGACCTCTTTTTTTCCACAAAAAACGAACAACGTAACCCTTTCCAATATCTAGGACTGTCTTACAAGGTTTTCCACGCTCTCAACATCGTCCAGTAATTCTTGAGGTAGGAATCCAAATCCCACTCGTTAACTCTACTCCCTAGATGGAATTTTAACAAAGCTGACTGGGCTAAATATAGGTTGGAGTTGGATGCAGTGATTCGCTGGATCCATCCCATTCCTAAAAATTACGATAGATTTGTTGGAGCCATCATCTCAACTGCAAAGAAATGCATCCCAAAAGGCTTCCGTGAAGAATATATTCCTGGCTGGAGTAAAGAGAGCGATATATTATATGAGGAGTACCTTAGTAGTGGTGAGGCAGACGTGGCTGATGACTTGATTTACTCACTGGACGCCGTGAGAAAACAAAAGTGGATTAACGCTGTTGAAAACATTGATTTTTCCCATTCAAGCAGAGAAGCATGGAGTCTCCTTCGAAAGCTGGGTGACTCAAACTCAATTACTCGTGCTAACAATGAAATAAATCCAGAGGATATTGCAAATCCCATAGTAAACATGTCTTGTTCTTCTATTAATCGCCTTCATAAGAGAACAATTAAACGTAAATTAAGAGAAATGAAGCGCAATTGCTCGTCTCCATCGAAGTATGCGAACTCAACAAACCATAAAACACATTGCAACTGTGTCTCCAATTCGACGGTACAATGGCAACATCTCAGACATTCATTTGGCAACTCTCGATGTAGTAGCATGGATAGACTCGCTCGATGTAAACATCTAATTTTCATATGTACTTCCCAATGTTCAAATATTTTACTTTTTTACTAAAAGACGCGCAATCAAATCGATTGTAAGTTCATTTAATGTTCATTTAAGTGTATCCATGTTTTTTTTAGGTAGATTTCATAGAAGAGTCTACCTATTTTAAGTTTGATTTTTAATGTGTCACAACAAAAACCATACGCTAAATAAAAAATCTTTTTCGTGCACTTATTAATTTTTGAAACACGAACAAATATTTATGTACGTCCGTTAGATCGCCGCATATAACAGAAACAGAATCCCATACAAATTTAACAAAACAGAATTTGTTGCTGTTAAATTTGTATGGAATTCTGTTGTTGTTGTATGCGACTATCCGTCTGAAACGTGAATCTTTATTTTTAATAGTATATTGAAAATTAAGAGCAGAAAGTACTACATTGCTGCTCGTGCATGAAAATTGCTGGTTGAGGCGCAGCCGAAACCAGGAATCAAATCATGCCAGAGCAGCAATGTTACTTTCTGCTCAAAGTATACATACTATTTTTTAACGACTGCCGACAAATACGATTAAAGTAAGTTGCCAAGGAGGCATTTATTTGTTGTTTAAAAAACGTATCTTACGTGAAGTTAAAATTTTAAATCAATAAATTTAAAGTTTATACAGAGTTTGTATCTATTTTTAAATAAAAATAATTTAAAATGAGCAGTAGTGATGGAAGTGATATAATTAGCACTTCACTCATATAAAAGAAGCAGCCAACAATTTAACTTTAGATCTGTTGCCTGAAAAATCTAAAGTCCGGTATGAAAAAGCTTACCTATTATTTATCAATTGATGTAAGAACAAAAAAACAGGAAATTTTTATTCTGAAGATGTGTTTTTGGCATATTTTGGTGAACTATCGCAGACAAAAAAGTCTTCAACAATGTGGTCAAATTATTCAATGTTAAAATCAACATTCATCGTTAAAGAAAATTTGGATATTACTAAATATAAAAGATTTTTGCCTTTTTTAAAAAAGGAGCTCTCGGGTTATAGAGCCAAAAAATCAAAAGTGTTTTGGAGAGAAGAAATTAATAAATGTTTATATTATGTCTTTGTCCATTGTGTCTTTTGTTTCACTAGTGTTTTTACTTTCCGCTTAAAAGCAGGAAAAATTAAAAAATGCTCGCTAAACAGCAAAAGCCAACTTTCTCTTTTAACCTGATAGATAGAAAACATTATTTTCTATGACAGTAGTTAAAAAATATCTTTACCGAATTCCTATTGTGACTCTTCTTTTGTTATCTCAAATTAGTTGTCTTTTGAAAATAGTAAATACGATTACCAATTTTTTCCAATGTTTGCTTTATTTCAGATAGAACAATGGGTTACACAACCAGCACAACAAGGCGTTCTATATAAATGTCGTATAACACGAGATCGAAAAGGAATGGATCGTGGATTGTTTCCTATATACTATTTACATTTAGAAAAAGATTATGGGAAAAAAATATTTTTATTAGCCGGTCGTAAACGTAAGAAAAGTAAAACCTCAAATTATGTTGTTAGTTGTGATCCGACCGATTTAAGTCGTCAAGCTGATGGTTTTGTTGGTAAACTAAGATCAAATGTTTTCGGTACAACATTTTTTGTGTATGATCATGGTAGTAAATCACAAATTGAAAGTCCTAGATTAGATTTGGCTGTTGTTATTTACGTAAGGATATTGTCTGTTGAGTTATGAATAATTTAACTAAATTTGTACTTTTTAGGATACAAATATTTTGGGATTTAAAGGACCGAGAAATATGACGGTTTTACTACCGGGAATGACTGAAGATGATCAAAGAGTAAAAATTAGTTCAATAGATGGTAATGCAGGACTTCTAGATAGTTGGAAGACGAAGGTAATTCAATGATAATTCTTTAATTTGAATATGTTATTTTTCTTTAAATTCGTTTTTATTTTCAAGAATACGGACAATATTGTGGAACTCCACAACAAAACTCCTTTATGGAACGATGATACACAATCTTATGTATTAAATTTTCATGGGCGTGTAACACAAGCGTCGGTAAAAAATTTTCAATTAATTCATGATTCAGATCCTGAATATATTGTGATGCAATTTGGCAGAACATCAGAAGATGTTTTTACAATGGATTTTCGTTATCCCTTGTGTTCATTACAAGCGTTTGCAATTGCGTTAAGTAGTTTTGATGGCAAATTAGCATGTGAATAAACAACTATTTATTTACGTAAAACTTTTATAATTGCTTATTTATTTTGTATTTTATTTGTCAAAAGTAATTACAGGTTTTATTGATTGAAGTTTTTTACAAATCTTTAAGAAACAAAACAATTATTTTTAAAATCAATAGTTGGAGATAAGTGTGAAAAATTATCAATATTTTAGGATTTGATTCATTCAAATGGTCGTTTTACATATTTTCTAATTCTAACGATAAATTTTCGGAAGATATATTTTTACTTGCCGATTAAGTAATGACATATTATGTAATTTTGATTGTACGAAAATATCAGTTTTGCTGACTCAGTCAACTAATGTCATCTTGTGGTAGAACGTAGCGCGCTGGTGGACTGGAACTTTGTTACTGAATAAGAACCAAATATAGTTTATGATTAGGACAGGTTTAAAAAATTCGGCAATGTCATCTTTATTGGTTGTTTACAGCATGATTTCCTATTCATAAAACGCACGTTCGTCTGTAAACCAAAGTCAAGTTTGATTCGTAAAATTGTTAATATAAGTGTATGCTAACCAATTTTGGTGGAAAGTTTATTTAAATTTCGATAGTTGAAGGATGAATAACAAGTCAGCTAGCCAAAAATCAAGCATCTTTGGTGATAAATTAAAAACCATTATTGCTGTTAAAAAGCTTAAGATTTATGTAGCTGGTCGGATTGCAGTTTTAATCGAAAATTAATTTCATTTTTGCTGGTCTAATGGTGCCAGCTATACTGATTATAAAAATACTGGTTTTGTTGGAGAACTAATCAAAAATCTTTTAACTGCTAATTGGTATCAAATTCGTTTTTCAGAATATGTTAGTTTTTTTTATCAATTATCATTTTTGATGATCGCATTTTTAAATTTTTTTGAAAATTTCATTACCAACGATACTAATTTGAAATCGAATGGATTAAACCTTCAACATATTCTCATCTCCGTTTTACTCGTAAGGAGGTTAATGCAATTCATACTGACTAAATAAAGAATTTCTTCTTTGTCCGAACATAAATAAAATAATTCAATGGAATAAATAATGTCGGGTTTGCGCAACCGGATAAAAAAAGTTCATCAACACATCAGAGTGTATGTTGTTTATAACCTGTCTATAACACCTTCTTTTGTTCTTTTTCTTATTGCTAAATAATTATTTATATACCATTGTATTTACATATCATCTACGGCTTTTTGACAATTTTAAGATGAAGTAAAACGATTTATTCCTCAAGAATACAATATTAAACCGCTTTATTGTTTTGTTAATCGAACTTTAATTTGTTACAAATATAGAAAACATTTAGGGTTATTTATGATCAAAAGTTTAAATTTAAACTCATATCAAAGCAAATTATTTTGTTTATCATTAAAAATGTGGTTCGGCAGTTTGTTTAATCTGGCTGTATAATATTTTGCATACAAGTTATTGCTAGAGATTATTTATAGATTTTAGTTTATTTAGTATATTTAAATATAAAAATGAATACTTTTTACCATTCCTCTGTTTTCATATTCATAAAGCAATATAAAAAAAACTTTGTAAATATTCATTACGATTTAAAATAATTATAAATTATTACCATTCAAATTCAGTTATCATTTTTCACTTTTAAAAGGAGAACATAAAAAAAAAATTTTATGATAAAATACAATATACAATATTACATGTGCCGTTATTAGCTATAATTTATTTTAAATAAAAAAAATGTTTCAACAAATACTAAAGTTGCAATTAGAATTGTAAACGTAAAGTTATATTATGTATTAGAATATGAAGCAAACCGATTTATTAATTAAGAAAAAAATTGATGCAGGAATTTACGATTAGAGAGATAGGAAGGTTTGCCATCAAAGTTGTTTTAGGTTTTTTCCTTATTTTTTCTAAATCGAATTAATCAGTTAAATTAATATGATTGTCATGAATCAATTTAATTATATGAATTAATTGTAAAATTTAGCTACTGGATTAAAAGAAAAAAAAATTGGCGTTTTAGATACAGATGCATACATATTTGATTTTTGTTCTAATAATTGTTAAATAATTTATATAATTTTTATAAAACATCCATCTAAGATAATTAATTAAACAACAGCATCACAAAAGCACATAAAACACAAAATTTATCTAAAGAAAAATTTAATTGTAATACATTTAATCAATTATTTTTAACAAATTCCAATTAGCTCCTTTCTTATGTAATATCTTTTGCAACAATTGCTGATAATTCGAAAAAAAATTTTGCAAAAATTTCGAAAGGATGTGAATTGGTTTGGAATTTCAATGCCACCTGCTTGAGACTTTTTCCAAAAAATTATGAGAATTTATTTCCGGTCATAGGAAATTCGTTTAATAATTGAACAATAATAATAACAATTATCTTTTGAATAAAAATTTTAAAACATTTATTAATTTATAATTCTCTTAATTAATATTTCTATATAAAAAATAAAATATTAGTGATAATTGCCCTATAGGGTAGTTATCACTGTAATTGAAATATGATTGATCAAATTCAATGATGTCATAACATTTTAGGATTTAATTTAATTCAAATAAAAATAAAGTAAAACGTTTTCAAAGCAGTTGTTTGAAAAAATTCAAAAAATATCCTCAAAATACAGTTGACAAGATTAACATTCAAATCACTGCTTTAATCATTTCGTTTTAAAACAGTTTAAAATTAAAAAATAAAATTTAATTTCTGTGCCTTGTATATGAGCTCATTCAAAATAGTTGTAAAAGAACAAAAGAATTAAATTGTAAATTTAGTATTTATATAATTAAATTTAAAATCAGTAGTATTCTATTATTTTGAGTTATGAAAGGTTTCTTATATTTAAGTAAATTTAGGATGTAACTGTTTTAATGCAACACAAGTTATGTATTTAAATTATATAAATAGAAAATAAAATTGAACTTATGAACTAATTTACATCAAACCAGTTTTTTAAAATCTTATTTACAACTAGGTGACCACCTCCGCGGGTTTGACCCAGAGCCGCCGGAGTTTGTTAGATAATCGCTGGGCCCTCGGTTTGCAAAATCTTTGGGAGAACAATTTTTATTTCTTTTTTTCTTAGCTAAGCGATGCATACAAAATCAAAACGAACGAATTCGTTCGTTTTAAATAAAGTGCATCATATTAACAAAAAAAATGTCGACTGTGTTTTCTACAACAACAACCATAAAAATAACGGCTTACAAAACAAATACAGAATTGGAAATGAAAAAAATTATTTTTAATACAATTTTAAACACAAAAACTTCCACAATAAAAAACGATGTTATGTTAAATTAAATCTGAACGATAAAAAACATCGTTCAAAATTATTCAAAAATCGTTCGAGATGTTTATCTATACGATTTAAAAAAAAAATCAACGATAGAAATTGTGTGGAATGATTTTTGGAAACATCATCTATTAAAATTAATTTAATCAATTTATATTTTATATAATTAAACAAATAAAAAATACTTTCAAAAACATCGAATTTTAGAGAAAATCTGAATAGAAAAAACGAACTCATCAACTTCCAACCAAATGTAATAAAAATCCACCCATGTACAGTCGAAAACAAATATGGCGAAATTCTAACCTACAAAAATATAAATAAATAGTTGTCAAGCGGAGTGTTGATTTTTCAAATTTCCGAAAAAGATTTTTAAAGAAAATGTCTGAAGATTTTTATCTGCGTTATTATGTTGGACACAAAGGAAAATTTGGTCATGAGTTTTTGGAGTTTGAATTTCGTCCTGATGGTAAATTAAGATATGCAAATAACTCAAATTATAAAAACGATACAATGATCCGAAAAGAAGCTTACGTACATCATTCCGTTATGGAAGAATTGAAACGAATTATATTGGATTCTGAAATAATGCACGAAGATGATAATGTTTGGCCACCACCGGATCGTGTGGGACGTCAAGTATGTTATTTTGTTTGAAGTTTTGGTTAAATTTTATCAATTATATTTTTTTTAGGAACTGGAGATCGTTATCGGAGACGAACACATATCATTTACTACATCGAAAACGGGATCTCTTGTTGATGTGAATCAATCCAAAGATCCGGAGGGATTGAGATGCTTTTATTATCTTGTACAAGATTTAAAATGTTTGGTATTTTCGCTAATTGGATTACATTTTAAGATTAAACCTATATAAGTAGTTAATAGTAGTCATAATATTTTACGATTTAATTATAATTTTTATTGTATTATTTTGAAGGAATACACATAATTTTTCTGAAAATGTATTTTAGTATTTGTGGAGCTAGTTTCAGGCTATATTCGGGTTTCTCGATACAGTGAGAACAACAACCACGCTAACTGCACTTTTAATGTGTCACAACAAAAACCATACGCTAAATAAAAACGTTACTTATGGACGGTTAAAAGTAGTCGTTTATTCTTAGTTTCAACGCGAGGACATTTAAATGGTGTATATTTGTTTTTAAATTTTCCTCATTAGTCTAATTCTCAATAAATGAAAATAAAATCGCTAATTTCCTGTTAACTAACAGTTTTTATTTACTATATACGTATTTCGAAAGCTATGCTTTCATCGACAGTAGTATATATCAAAACTGTTTCATATATAAGTTTGAACAAACAAAACTATTAAAATGTCTAATTCTTACTAGAAAATGAATCTAAATATTACAAAACCTTCATCAAAAGCTTGCATTTATTTGATTAAAATATTCGATGTCATGGTTTGAATATAACTAAAAGAAACTTCACAATCCATATTAAAGCCTTTTATAAAACCATTATTTATTGTAACACGAAATTTAAGAAAAATAAAATATAAAAAAAACTAAAAAGATGATAAATTTTACTAAAAGAAACTTGACAGCGGCGGGATTCGAACCCGCGCTCTTTCGAACTGGTGCCTAAAACCAGCGCCTTAGACCGCTCGGCCACGCTGCCTGTTGATGTTACGATAATTCTTCTTTTATATAATTATAAAGGTAAACTGATTTATCAATACATACTTGATAGCAACGTTTCCACTTGGATGCATTTGTATCCATTTGGATACAATATTTAAGAAATTTACTAAATGGATACTGGATACAAAAAATTCACAAAACTGCTAGAATGGATACAATTTATTCGCAAGGAAAACATTCTGTTTAAAATGCCTGTTTGGTTTTCCAAAAAGTTTGAAAATGTTTATAAATTTGTTAAATTGTTCGTCTATTCTCTTTTAGTAGATTTTTAAGCGATCATCCGCTGTAGGGCATCACGCTATACATCTCTCTAGCGCGCTCTGTAGATGTATAGCGTGATGCACTACCCTGGTTAAACATTCCAATTCAAACCTATTGAATCCTATTAAATCCAATATAATTTCAATAGGATTAAATCGGATTGAATTGGTTTAATGGGAAGACTTCGATCTACCAATTAAAATTCAATCGGAATGAATGGGATTCAGCAGGAAAAGAGGTTCTGTAGGATTCTAATGGAAATTTCCAATTAAATTTCAATCGGAAATCAAGAGATTTAATAGGAAAAACGAACTTAGAAAAAAATTAAACAATCTTATGAATTTAACAGGATTTAATTGGAAAAGATTTAATAGGAATGAATAGGATTAATAGGAATTCTGCAATGGAAATTTCCAATTAATTCCTATTTATATACATTTCCTATCCATTCCGGTTGAAAAATAAAATAGAGACATTTAACAGGAATGAATAGGATTGTATTGAAAATAGATTTTTTGAATAGGAATTAATTGAAAATTCCCAATGCAGAATTCCGATTGATCCAATTCATTTTTTTTCAATTGGTTTCAATTGGAATGTTTAACCAGGGTGAAGCCCTAAAGCTGATGATCGCTTACTACTGTTAGAATCAGAGTTTCGAACCAAAAACCGTTATTAACCGAAATTTTGGGCTGAACCGAAACGTAACCGAAACCGTAATTTTTTATATGTAATGAACCGTAACCGGAACGAAAAAATCATTTTATTTACGGTTCATGTAAAACGGTTTGCAGTGAAAAAATTAAAAAAATATTCTAACAAAAAGCTGCTCATATAAATTATGAGTAAAAGATTTTCATTTTGCTGTAAAATTAGCTATAGGTACTACAATTTTGGTTTCTAATCTATTCCAAAATTTATTACATATTTTTAAAATACCATGAAACCATGCAGCAAATTTTGAGAGGCATATTGAACGGTTTCATAAAAAAGAATTTAAAATTTTAATAGTATATTAAGAAACTAGTTTCATAATCGACGATTTTATCGCACGCAATCTGTTTAGAAAACGACCCGCGCAGCGGGGAGTTTTCTAAAGGATAAGTGCGATAAAACGTCTTATGAAACGAGTTTTTTATACTATTTTTTCTATTTTGCATTTTTTGTCTTGAAATTTAAAAAAATATTTTTTATGTCTTAATGTTTTAAAGAAAATTTTTAAAAATTTAAATTCAAAATAGTAAGCTCTGCGTTTCATCATATTTCTATATACAATTTTTTTGTTGCAAAACTAGCTTTCATAAAATGTGTATTTTATTAAAATATGTCAATTTGATATTTTGTTATTATTACTAATTATTTTAATTAATCAAAATATTTAACACTAATTTAGATTATTTTTTAATAATAAGATTAATTAATAAGAATAATTTTATTTATATAATTATTCGTTTTAACTTTCACTGACGTTTGTATAACCAATGTGACCAACCTTGAAAAACAAAACTTTGCGTATCTTAATGAAGGCCATTTCGATACGCATTTGGGTATCGAAATGACTTTATTTTAGACGCAAAATAGAAAAAATGTCTTAAAATATCAGCAAAAGTTTCATGTAAACGAAATCTGCCATCAAAGTTAAGCTCAAGTAGTGTAATGACGCTTACTCCAACGTTATTAGACATGAAATTTAAACCTCAAAATATTACGGTACTATGTATTACGGTACTATGTGAGAGTGAAAATCAAACCAAAAAAGCCACCCTGGATCAATAAGATCATCGAAATTCATGTCGCTGTCAAAAGTTATCTTTACACACGTTGAAAGGAATCAAAAACTGATCAGAACTGGAACAGATTTAAGCTGGTTCGTAACACTACCATTTCTTTAATACGTTTAATACGCTCAGCGAAAGTAAACTTTCTGAAATTGAAACTGGACCCAACCTTACCACCTAAAGTCTTTTGGAGAAACATAAAAAATTTGGGTTTCGGCAAGCCGAAAAGATCGGCACAAATCCCTTTCACACCCAACCAACTAAATAACTACTTTGCCAGCAATTTCAACAAACCAAATAACGCAGACACTTTCGACATATCCAACTATTCTTTTGATGACAACACAAATCTTTTCTCATTTAAAAATATTACATTAGACCAACTGTGGAATTCCATTTCTGCAGTCAAATCTAATGCTACAGGACTTGACAAAATCAATATCAAATTTGTTAAACTCATCTTTCCTTTTGTAGCTAATTTCCTATTACACTTTTTCAATTTCATCCTCTCTAGCTCCGAGTTCCCTTTGCAGTGGAGTAACTCCATGATTTTGCCGATCCCCAAAACTAAAATTCCCAGTGACATCGCCGATTTCAGACCAATAAGTATGTTATCTTCACTGTCAAAGGCTTTTGAAAAGATGCACTGCCACTATATATTGTGGCTTGGACTTTTCCAACAAAAATTTAATAAATACACCACGGGATAACCGGGCCCCCACACGAATCCTGAATTTGGAAATCTCTCACGTAATATGCACTATCCTATCATCCCATAATGAATATCTATACAAAAAAGGAATTGGAACAAACATTTACCTTAACTTATACTGTTGAATGATGATTCTTGAAACTTCTTCGTCAATCTTCTTTGGTTAATAGTGTAACATCCAAATCATTATTTTTTTTGAGAAATGGTTTTCCTTGGTTCCTTTTTTTCCACTGGGATGAGAATAAATTATCCCGGCCTTTAATGGATCCTGCATATGTGGTTTAGACAGAGGAGAATTCAGATCCACAAATTATTTAGTTTAATCATTATCCAAGACACTTGCAAAAAACCGACTGGTTAACAGGATACTTTAAACTATTTCTAGAACTTCACTTTCTTCTTTTTTGTTAAGCTTTTAAACAAAAACTAATCGTTATCAATTTACACGATAATCTTTTATTGTCCATTATAGGTAAATTGTAGATCACAACAACATTATATATAAAATTCCATTCTTATTATTATTATTATATGAACACATTTAATTAATTAAATAAATTTTAAAGAGCAAGTTTTTCTTTTACAACAGGTAGTAATGATTTCAATTCTTCATTGCTATTTTAGTTAATTTTTTTTTCACCAAATTCTTGGATGATCTTTTATTTTTAAGTTTAAACATCGAATTAAAAACTCGAAAAACATTTGTTTTTGAGAACAAATATGGAATGAATGACAAAAAAAGAAAAATGTGTTCTTCTTTGACATCTTCTAATGTCATCGTGTAATACTAAAGATTAAACAAAATTGAGTAACGACATCTGTTCGTTAGAATTGAAATAAAATTGGGTACGTTCGTTTGTTTTTATAATTGTTATTCGAAGTTGAACTGACCGTTGGAAAATTTGAAATTATTATTAATGTAAAAATGAACCGAGACTATGGAAATAAACTTTTATTGAATTAGAAAAAGAAGATGAATTGGTTTTATTATTGTTTAGGCGAATATCACGGACGTTACACCATGAATTCAAGGTAAAAATCAAGATATTTACCCTTGAAATCACAAAAACGTCGTCACCCCCTCTACGTCAGAAACCATCGAACTACTTCCCACAACTAATCTGTATCTGGGATCGAGTTATCAATGGTAACCAGCGTCAGGGTCGATGATCAATCTCAACACTCATGAAGGTCCTAGGAACTATCAGTGAGCGCAGAAATAGACCATCCATCCATCTAACGTCAGCACCATTGAAACCTCGATACAACCAGTAATATATGATACTGAAGATGTGAACCCCAGAGACGACAACCAGCCAGAGGAACGACCCTACCTAACGAAAAGACATCATTCCCTGATGTCTTTCGCGTGATGGACTCCAAGATTCTTACCGCTCATATCTATGCACTCATAGAGTACATTTCCAATCTTAGTTTTAATCATTGCAGGTAAGAACTTTGGAGCCAATTTTGCCGAGAATTTTTTGGTAGCGTCACTCAAATGATGTTGCCGTACGAACACACGTTGTTGTGGTTGAAAAGTCCGTAGTTTAGATCGCAGGTTATACTGATGTTGCGATTTCTTGAAAGCTGCTTTTAAATTTTCCTGAACCCGGTTCCTGAGCAGAGTCAAATGATCAGAGCGTTCTAATTCCTCACCAGCATCTTCACCAAGCTGGTGTAGTGATCTCAACAATTGGTAAGTATTTCCATCCGATATTGGATGTTGACCAAATAATAGATAGTACGGTGAGTACTTGGTAGCTGAATGTACTGCAGCCCGCAGTGCATATGCGATTTCACCAATTTGTGAGTCCCACTTGGTATGTTGACCTTTTATGAACGCTCGAATTGCTGCTAGGACTGACCTATTGACCCGCTCTGACGCGTTGCTTTGAGGACTATAAACACCGGTCCTAATGTGTTTAATGCCGAAATCTGACAAAAGACTTTGAAAGTTCCTACTAGTGAACTGTTTGCCATTGTCACTGTGTAGAAACTCTGGTACCCCATATGTAAGAAACACTTCGTTCTTTAGAAAAGCATTCACCTTCGGTGAAGTTGCGTTTCTAAGTGGTTTCAGTAATACAAACTTCGTAGCATGATCCAGAACTATCAATAACACCGTATTCCCAAGTGTAGAACGAGGGTACGGTCCCAAAAATCTATATAGACTCTCTGCCATGGACGTGCTGTTTCGAATTGATATTGCATCGGAGGACGCAATATCTGATTCGTGGCTTTTGTTTGTTTACATGTGTCGCAGGACACAACATAGTTGTGTACCTGTGACGCCATGCCCGGAAAATAATAAAGACGTCGAAGTAATTCTAAAGTCTTTTTAACACCCCCATGAGCAGCAGTACTATCATCATGATGTTTCTGAATCATGTTGGAAGTCATCGGTTTTGGTATCCAGAGTTTCCACACAGGAACATCGTTAGGTATTGCATCAGGTCTTGGCTCAATACGTATGTATAGCTTATCATCCACGACTTTGAGTGATGGAAAGTCCTTTGGGGATGATTGAACTTTAGCTATCATATCCGTATATTCTTTGTGCCGATAACCTTCATTGTCGAGTTTAATTTCATTAATGTGATGTACTAATGCTTCCGTCAATTCTTCGTGTGTATCGTCATAAAGACGAGATAGAGCATCAGGGACTATATTTTGGGTACCTTTTTGGTGGACAATGGTAAAATCCATATGTTGGAGTTTTAGGCTCCACCTAGCCAGACGACCACTCAAGTCTTTCTGTGACATAAGCCACTTCAGACTTGAGTGATCAGTCACAATTGTGAATCGGTGACCTTCAACATAGCCCCTGAATTTCTTCACACTCAGAATTGCCGCAAGACATTCAAGCTCAGAAACCGAATAATTTCTCTGAGCTTTATTTAGTTTCTTCGACATGAAGGCTATCGGACACTCTTGTCCGTCAGTATCAACCTGATACAACACACTACCTATCCCTGTCAGACTCGCATCGCATCTAATAAAGAACTCTTTATTATAGTCAGGGTTAATTAATACCGGTGCTGTAGTCAGCAATCTTTTTAAATTTTCAAAAGCTGCTTGAGCTTCCAATGTCCATTTCAATTTTCCCGAACTCTTTTTTAATAAATCTGTAATCGGTGATACCACGCTTGCATAGTTTGGTATAAAACGTTCGTACCAACCGGCCATTCCTAATAGTCTACGTATTTGTTTTACTGTAGATGGAGCTGGATACTCTGCTACAGCTCTTACCTTGTCTGGATCTGTTCGAAGACCATCTTCACCAACCAAAAATCCCAAGTATTTCACCTCTCTCAGAACAAATTTACTTTTCTTGAGGTTTATTGTTAACCCAGCCGCTCTTAACAATGAAGAGACTTTGGACAGCAATTCCATATGTTCCTGGAACGTGGAAGAGACTACCAATAGATCATCTAAATAAACAAAGACATTTTCGTGATATTGATGTGGTATCACTTTGTGCATTAGCCGACACATTGTCTGGGGAGCATTGCACAATCCAAAGGGCATAACCCGGAATTGATACAATGGACGACCAGGCACTGTGAAGGCTGTCTTGTCTCTAGATGCTTCTGCCAAAGGAATCTGCCAGAAAGCATCTTTGAGATCAATACTGGAAATGTACTTTGTGCTATTTAGACGACCTAGTAAGCCATCAATCAAGGGAAGTGGGTAAGCGTCCTTTTTAGTTAGTGAATTGACACGACGGCTATCAATACATAATCTGTTTTTACCAGATTCTTTTTGTACCAAAACCACTGGCGAGCACCAAGAACTGTTACTCTCTTCGATCACGCCCATTTGAAGCATTCGGTCAAGTTCGGCATAGACCTTTAGTTGAACAGCCGGCGATGTGGGATAATGCCTCTGTTTAACAGGTGCATTATCACCAACATCGATGACATGTTCAACCAAAGAAATCTTTCCGAGTCCAGACACTTCAAATGACGGGAAAGAATCCTTGATCATATCCAGTTCATGTTGCTGATCAGTGGTGAGGTTGTGTGTATTTAAAGTTATTGGCTCTGTACGAGTCAGTTCACTAACAAAAGAAGGAACAATACCGAATTTCTCCCAGAAATCTATGCCCAGGAAATCTCTTCTCGTAATCCAGGGACTATATGGAACCGCATTGGTTTAGTGGAGCCATTCACAGTTATTGGAATTTCAATATAACCAAAAATTTTTGTTGCAGTACCATCCGCCGTACGAATACACGAAGTGTATTTACGGTAAGTTGTACCTGATGATTCCAATAATTCCAAGGAATTTCTTCCAAGTATAGTGATTGACGCTCCACTATCCAATAGTCCTGAAATATGTTTGTCCAAAATCTTTATTGTTAGTCGCGGCCGAGGATCCTTTGTTTCAGAAAGGATAGATGAAATACAAGCTTTACGAAATAATTTCCTCATCCTCCAATATCTGATGTTACGTTCAAGACGTCTAAAATACATTCGATGTAATGATGGGAAATTCGGACGGTAGTTTACCGACGGGTGACAATATGAACAATTTGCATAAATTACATCCGGTTTGTTACATTTCCAGCAATATAATTTTATCCGATTCTTAGAGCACTCAGGAGCTCGATGACCATTTACTCCACATCTAAAACATACTATTGGTTGTCTGGATATTGATGGACCAGGTTGAATGTTATCCGATGTTATGCCAGGTCGCTGCAATATCCGTCTCGGTGCTGACTCCATCGCTTCAATATATCCATGTTGTTCTGGTTCAGCATCCACCTCATAATCATCCACTTGCTGTAGCTCGCTAATTCTCAAATTTGATGTTCTGGTCGGAACTGGTGTGGACCACAACCGTTCAAACTTCTGACATAAAGTCCGAAGTTCATCAATTGAATGTATTGTTGCAGCTAGAGTAGCGTTTTGGAGCTCCACACTCAGTCCCTCCCGAGCAATTTCTAGCATTTCACGGTCAGCAAATGGACGTGCTAAACGACGATTTAACGAACCAATCTCCACCAGATACTCGTACACGCTCTCCTTTGACTTTTGTTTGCGGTTCAGAAGAACTCGTAAGATCGCCTTATCATCAGTGAGCGTACCGAAGGTTTGTAGGAGTCCCTTCCTTAACACTGGATAGGTCACCACCTCATATTCATGAGTGAAATTCAGATAGTATCTGTCGGCAGCTCCCTTGAGATACCGTGGAACGATAGACCTAAGGTCGTCCCAATTCACACGGTCCCTCCTGGCAGCCGCCTCCACTCTGTGAACAAACTCATGAACATCAGGAGAGTGACCATCTCCTGTGAAGGTTGGAACCCAATTTGAGTCATAACGACTCAAATTGTTCCCATGAACCCCTCGGTACTCCACTGGTGCTAACGCTGGAGCCGCGTCACGCCATACCTGAGGAGGTTGGTTGTATGGTGGTGGTGCTGTAAGTGGAGCTTGTGGATATAATGGTGGTGGTTGTACCTGTGGTACTGATGGATAATTTAATGATAATTGCGGTTGTACTAATGCTGGACTATTGTGTATGTGTTCAGCTTGGAGTGATGGACCCAATTGTGGTATTACAAAGTCCTCTGCCCAATTGTTCCCCCTGAAGTTCACACCCCGAACCAGACATTCGATCTGTAGTTCGGTGGGTTCCAGACCATAGAACGGATGGTCAACGTCTAGTTGGTTTGACATTTTAATGGTAAAACCCGTAAAATTATGAACTCGCACACACCAACAATACTAAAACCAATTCCCAACAACAACAAAAAATGTAGTTAGTACGCTGTAAATGTAAAAATAATGAAAAACGCAAAAACGAAAAAAACAACGAATCTCCCAATTCGAAAACACAAAAGTTTTTTCAAAGACAAAATTTCGTAAAAGAACAAAAAAAAGACCACTGTCGTACCCAATTTTTGCTTCACCTTTCACAAAAAATTCCTAAAATATTGTATATGTAACATATAATTTATTTATTTAATTTCAGATATGCTGAAATTCAAAATGATAAGTACCTAAAATTATTTATTGACGATAGCACCCCTAGGGGAAAATATTTATTTATTTAAATTTAAAAGAAATAAAAATATTTTTAAAAAATGCTTATTTATTGGATGCACCGTCTTACCTTCAGAATATTTATTTATTTTTTTAAAAAAAATCAAAAAATATTTATTTAAATCTGGATGTATTTGCTTATTTACGGAAAAAAAATTGTATTTACTTAAAATTATTTATTCCTAAAAATTTAATTTATTTAATAAAAATTTTTATTTATTCTCAAAAATTTATTGTTTTGATTTAATTTATTTTTTTATTTAATATATAGATAAGAGATTCCCAAATTCAGATTCGTCTGGAGACAACATAAAAGTAAGTATGGCTACAATATCCATTTTATTTAGTATTTGAATTATCGCGTTCGCGAGCCCACTCCAACAATGCATGTGAGAACCGACTAGAAAAGCCCCTAAAGACCAGATTCTACAGAACAGTATCTCCCCAACCTAACAAAAACAATCGCAACTGTCACGATTAGACCCTAGGCCCATTTCTACTGACCCAGCTGCGGTTGTTCTACCTAAAAATAAATTATCCTTAAACTAATGCCATAGTCGAAGAACGCTCCCGAACACCAGACTCCAAATCCCAAACTCCATGAAAATTGTCTATTGTAAGCTAAATGTAAAAGTGGAAAAATTTTGAAGTTGTGTGAGGTGAAGCCTCGATCCTGATAAAAAAATAGATTGGTTCTCCTCTTCATTTCGTTAAAGAAGCTTCTGTGCACTACTGGTTTGCACCTAAGTACAGACCAGCAGTAGTCACCCCCTTATCACCAGAAAACTCCTTCTGAAACGAAGAGAAGAAACCAATGAACTTCGATCGCATATCCATAATGGACAGAGGCGATCTAAGAACATAATTATGTTAAGGGGATAAGCCCCATGGATGGCTTTTTAGGCCTACCGCTGGAAAGATTTAATTATTACACAATTGTAATCATTATACAACAACAAAAAAAAATTAACAACCAAAAAAACATTCAATTAATTCTAACTTCCCCCCTTTTACATCTACAAACGCTCAACTGTAGTGGAATGTACAATATTTTCATCGCGAATTAAAAAGTAGTTCGAATCTACCACAACCAAAACAAAATTTTCACCAATTATAACCTTTAGTGGTAAAGAAATTAAAATCATGTATGTATTACACGCAGGCCAATATGCATCGTTAAAACGAGCATCAGATTAGAGATCTAATTATTTGCTACACACAATAAGTTCAAATGGCTAAATCGTTTCATCGGTTTGGTTTCTCAATTTCATCTCACCAAGAGATAAAATACTTCGATATTGTAACATAATATCCTACTCAGACCACTACAACCGCTACCTATATACAAAAATATGTACAAACATGTATCCTATAACCAACAATTAACCTACTATATACAACTATTTACACCTAAAACTACTATAGTACCACCAAAAAAAAAATTTAAAAAAAAAAATGTGGACCCAAATCGGTTTTTTTTTTTTCCAAATACAAAAAAACATCTCAAATATGCACACAATTTCCCGGGGCCACTTGTGGTCCCAACCACCGTCGAGGGTTCTCCTTCCTGTGGTTGGATTCGAAGATGGCGCTCTCCTCAGCCAATGTCTCCGCATAAGCGTGCATGACTGAAGAGAACTCCACCTCCTCTTCCAACTACACCGCCTTCTGTAACTTCCTCCTACTCTTTTTCTCCCTCCACCTTCTCCTATCCCTTTCTAGCCTCCTCAATCGATATCTCTCTCGCGCATCCATCACTTCATCCACACACTCATTCACTTCATCAATTACCACTTCTCCTACCAACTCCTCATTCATCTCATTCACTTCCTCCACTCCATGCACTACCTCATCTGCCCACTCATTTATCTCCTTATTCATCACTCCATCCGCCAACTCATTCACTTCCTCATTTACAATCTCACTTATCACTACATCCAACCATTTATCATATTGCTCATTCGCTATGTCATCCATCAATTCTAAATATATTTGATTTCTTTTCTCATTCACTTCTGCAGTCCTTTTTTCCTTCTCCCTCTCATTCACCACATTCATAACTTGCCTCACAATCTCATGCATCACTTCATGCACCTCATTCACACCCGGCTTGACTGCTGCCTGGCCCAACTCTCCTGGCCCCGGACGACGTTTGCTCCTAAACGAGCCAAAATTCCTGATTGTGTGCATTTTGTTATATATTTAAACTTATTGCGAAATAAGAGATATTCAGATGCAGACGATATTCAGATCTACCTCTCAAGCAATCTGGATTTAGTTTTTGTTTCTGATTGCGTGAAAGCTATGAATGACGATCTTGGGAGAATCGAATGCTGGGCATCAGAAATTGGCCTAAAACTCAACACTGCAAAAACTCAAGCCATTGTAATCTACTTGAATACTACTTCATATAATTTAAATGATTTGCCGAAATTAATGTTGCTAAACAATCCAGTGCCATACTCGAAAAATGTAAAAAATCTAGGAGTTGTGATCAACAACAAGTTAACTTGGGACGAACACGTAACAAGTCTGTCTCGAAAAGTTTTTAGTTGCCTTCGCGGACTTTGGAGTCTCACAATGTTCGCTGATGTCAGCCTGAAAAGACGACTATTCATATCGTACATCCTTCCTCATTTCTTATACGGGGATACGGTTCTCTTCGGAATGAGCAAGAAATGCGAGTATAGGCTTCGTATGTGCTTTAATTCTTGTACCAGATATGTTTTTAAACTAAGAAAATTTGACCACATCTCTCCATATACTACGCGTTTATTGAGCTGTGATATACTCACCTATTTGAATTTCAGAACATGCTATTTCCTGAAAACCTTAATTCGTACTCAGAGTCCCACTTATCTCTATGAAAAATTACGTTTCTCATTTAGATTCTCAGATAACCTGAGACTCATCCCCGCTTCAAATTCATGCGTCGCTCTTAATAAATCTGTTTTCGTAAGGGGGATCAAACTGTGGAATAACTTACCGCTAGAATTAAAACGGACCGGGCCGAAATCCATATTCCTGGTCAATTTTGTAAACTTTAGTTACAGCTCAGTATATATCTAAGCGTATGGAGTGCTTCTATGTGCCTCAGAGATGATGATTTTTCACAGCTTGTTGTGATGTTATTTGTTTTTAAGTATTTTAAGTAACGTTTATAATGTTTTTCTTTTTTAGTAGATTTTAATATTTAACTTTACTTTGGCCTAGTCTGTGATACTCAAAATAACATTGTAATTAAAATCAAATGTATAAGTACTGCGTACTTTCTTTTTTGATATAAATAAATAAATTTGAATTTGAAATTTATGTCTGAAAAACTTCTTACTGAAGCTTGTATCGATGTTCTAGATTCAATAATTGCTGAAGTTGCTTCTTTTGAATTTTTGCATAAGAATACTGAAAATCCTTGATTTTGACATCGGAAATGAACCGGAACCAAACCGAAAACCGGAACGAAAAAATAAACTAAGGAACCAAACCGAAAACTGGAACGAAATAATAGTCGGAACGAAACCGTAAGCCGAAACGGAAAACATTTCGGTTCGAAACTCTGGTTAGAATGTATTGTTTTGTTAGGGTAGGTGGCATACGACCACGGCTACAGTGGCGTAGCTAGCATGGGTGGCACCCGCACTGAAAAAAATAATGATAAACTAAAGCTAGTTTAATTGGTTTTAGTTATAATAACCCCGTTTTGGGTTGATTTGTTACAAATTTACTATGTTTAACTCAAACTGAGCAAGTTTTATAACACAAAACTAGCTAAGTTAATTATTATTTCGATTTTAATAAGAGAAATATGAATTGGGATGTAGATTTTAACTGAAACTGTGTTACTTTAAGTAGGTATTAGAAAGCAAAATATTTTGATTTCGTGTAATTAGTAGAGTTAAAATAATTATAGTTAATGATCATTAAATTTGTTCATTAAATTGATTTTTTTAAAGCTCCACATAAAAATTAATTTATACAATTGATTATGTTATGCGCTTCCCAAATCAGATTATTTTGCTGGGATTTCTTTTCAAATGTACTTATATGTGTATGATGTCTTATATATATGTAAAAATAATATTAACATTTTCTTCGGAGTGACGTGAAGAACTAACTATATATTATAAAGTATTTGTTGAACTTGTATGTTTCACCAATAAGCATTCTTCACTTTAATAAAAAAACTAAAACTTAGAATTAAAATTTAAAACTTTTTATTTTTTATTTACGTACTACCGGTTTCAATCTTCTAAAGATCATCCACAGGTACTATACAGCAATTCCCTATAAATTGCTGTATAGTACCTGTGGATGATCTTTAGAAGATTGAAACCGGTAGTACGGAAAATAAAAAATAAAAAGTTTTAAAATTTAATTCTAAGTTTTAGTTTTTTTATTAAAGTGAAGAATACTTATTGGTGAAACATACAAGTTCAACAAATACTTTATGATATATGTAAAATGTTTCATAAATTATTGTTTTCCATAAAGTTAACTTGCACTGAAAAATTAACATATGCGAACGGTTATCATTACTTAAACAATTAGTCAAGTCATTCAACGAAAAATAAGGCGAAACTGTATAATTCTTACAAACAGCACCGATTTGCACAAAAAGTTGGATTCAAGTTCTACTTACCCTCCTCTTCAAAGTTGACCTTTGTCGGGAGGTGCATTTACCCTGGAGGTGGTGTTCGCGAGGGAACATTTCAACTGGTCATTGACTGGACTAAATATAAAAATGAATTGGATAATTTTAACTATGCATAGTAAAATCTACTTATGCACCAAAGTTGATATTACCAAGCATCCAGTTTAATTTCAGCCAATTTTTCTTCATGTTTTGTTTTATGATCATAATACAGTTAGGTTTTCAGAATATTGCTCTGCAGAATTGTATAAAAGCAGAAGTTCTTTCGTTAAAAACAAATTTAAAGTGGATTTTAAAGCAATAATTTGTTATAATAATAATCAAAGTGTTTTTAAGTGAAAGTTTTTATAAGTGCTATTAATAGTAAACAATTTATTGTTACAGTGGTTAAGGTGCCGAAGTTTAAAAGATTAAAAATATTTTGTTAGTGCTCTTTTATATAAAAAAATTAATATAGGTATTTATATACATATTTATATATATAATATTAACTGTTTTAACTATTAAAAGCATAAATATAATAAACATATGGATATATATATATATATATATATATATATATATATATATATATATATATATATATATATATATATATATATATATATATATATATATATATATATATATATATATATATATATATATATATATATATATATATATATATATATATATATATATATATATGTAACCAATGATACCTCTGGTCGTTAGTGGACTGTATTTTTTTTTTCTCTTCCGAAGTTATTTTGAGACGAGCTGCGTATATATGTATATATATATATATATATATATATATATATATATATATATATATATATATATATATATATATATATATATATATATATATATATATATATATATATATATATATATATATATATATATATATATATATATATATATATATATATATATATATATATATATATATATATATATAGTCAAACTTCGATTATCCGGAAGCGTTGGGGAATCGATCATTCTGGTTAATCGAATTTTACGGATAATCGATGTAAATTATAAAAAATTCGATTTTTGCAATAATTCATTTATTATAAAAGGTTTAATTCAAGATTTTGTTACAAACAATATAGGTTTTGATAAAAATATCCATTCTTTATCATAAAATTAAAAATTATTAATAGCATTAAAGCTTTAATTCATTATTTTTATGTTTTGGTAAATTTTGTAAATTTATGTTTTATTAAGTTGTAGCGTACTTACTATTTTGCATGAAAGAATCTATCAATTGTTGTTTGTTTCACGTTTTTTAATTTTTTCCGTCAACATTTTATCTTTCACCATTTCCAGCATCATAACTTCCTGCTTGCTAATAAAATCCTTTTTTTCGACAAAATCTATTATATGTTGAATGTTGGTTATTGCTTGGCTTAACGTTATATCGGGAGAGACATACTCAACTTCGCTGTTTTGAGCAGATTGTTCAGATGGTTCAGAAGAGTCTGCCATATTTCTCACTTCTACTACAATCTCTTCGTCATTTAATGAAGCGAAAGTGGAAGCTTCTTTATCTCCATCTATCCAAGTTCTTACGGTTTCGTAATCAAAGTTATCTATTGCGCTCGCTGTTTTAACAATTTCGTCAATAAAATTATAATTTATAGTACTCTCAGTAACACTTTCATCGTCGTTGGTGTCTTCAGGTAACAATTCAGGCCAAATATTTTTCCAACTGTTTTGTAGAACTGTTTCTGGGATTTCTCCCCAAGCACGGTTTATTCCGTATATGAAATCTTTTATTGTGAACCCTTTGATCATATTTGAAATGTCACCGACCGATTCTTGCGCTACTAAAGTTTTAAGTTGATTATGCCTATAATGACATTTCAAACTTCGAATAACTCCTTAATCCATCGGCTGAATCAGTGAAGTACAATTTGGTGGAAGATAGTTAACGGATATATTACCCATGGATAATTCTTCGGCCGGTGGATGTGCTGGACAATTATCTAACAGCAAAATAATCTTACTATTAGAAGGCATCCTAATTTTAGTCAGATGATCTTTGACTTCGTTAATAAAGTGCTTTTTAAACCAGTACGTCATTAGTTCTTGAGTCATCCATGCACGCTTGTTTGCAGTATATATAAGTGGAAGATGTGATATTCCTTTTAAGGCCCTCGGTTTTTTGTGCTTCCCTATCACAAAAAGATTACACTTGTGAGTACCTGCGGCATTTGCACAAACAAGTACTGTCAAGCGTTCCTTAGAATCTTTAATACCCGAAGGCTGCGGTTCATTGTGACATACTAAAGTTTTTCGTGGTATACTACGCCAAAATATCCCGGTTTCATCCGCGTTGTATATTTGCTCTGGACTAAGATTTTCATTTTGAATTTTTTCTGCTAATTCACCAACGTAAAGTGTGGCCGATACTTTATCTGAGTCTTGTTGTTCTCCAGTTATGGTTGAACATTTGATTCCATAACGGTTCTTAAATTTGTCCAACCAACCTCGTGAATAATTGCAATTTTTGTCGATTTTTAAACTCGAATGAAAATATTTTGCTTTTTCAATAATCATTGCGCCCGAGATAGGCACGCCTGCATTTCTATTTTGTTGAAACCAAATATATAAAGCCTGCTCTACAGATGGGTTCTTGGAACTTCGTGTGGTTTTACGTTTTTACATTTTTTCTAGTGAATCAGCTTTTGTATAAAAATTGATAATTTTAGTTTTATTGGCACGAATATCATAGATAGTAGATGTTCCCACGCTATGTTTGTGTTTTAAAATATCTACAGTTACACCCATTTCCAGAGACTTTATTATTTCTAATTTCTCTTTGAGAGATAAAACCTTCCTAGCTCTCTTGTTTTGTCCCGGAGCTGGTGCCATTTTCCCTAAATAAACTTGCTAGAAAAATATTTAATGACCAACAAACGCAACGGTAAAATAATACATGTACTTACCTTTATAATTAAATTTTATTATGAAGTACAAACATGTGAGATCCACACGAAAATAATACACATTACTAACTGCTATTGATTCGAGCATAAAGTTATTTTAAAACAAACATAAATGTACATAAGTCAAAAGTCCCGTTAATCACACAAAATTCACTTACACAAACAGCCAGGCAAATTAGTATTAAATATTAATTTTCTTTCGTTCTCATTCTGCCATAATGTTCATCCTAGTTTTTATTTCAAACTGCGTACGAAAAAAAAGGAAAAAACAAATCCAAAATAAATTCGTAGAAAATTGAATTCCGGATAAAAGAAGCTTTTCTGGATAACCGAGGTTCATTTCGAATTTTTATTTTGGTCCGGATAATAGACGTTCCCGATAATGGAAGTCCGGATAATCGAAGTTCGACTGTATATATATATATATATATATATATATATATATATATATATATATATATATATATATATATATATATATATATATATATATATATATATATATATATATATGTATTTAATGTATTTAACGATACTTTGAAAAGTTAGTCTATGCCAACGGGTAATATTCTGAGCCATAAAAATGAATGGTTTGAAGCCATAACAAATGAGCCATACCAAGTAAAAATTTACATAATATGTGGGTCCATTTTGGTAAAGAGCTAGTAAATTCATTACAGTCGCTTTATTAAGTGCGTTTTCTTAAAAAAATTTGTTTACGGCTTAAGAAGAAAAATTTATTTTTAAATATTGTTAGAGTATATTTTTAAATATTGCATTTTGCAAAATCTTTAAAATTAAATATCTGAAGAACACGAATTAACGCCTCTTTGTAAATTTGATATATATTAAAGGAAGGTTAGAACTATATTTAAAAAATAAAAAAGTTAAAATTTAATTGATTTTAAAATTTTTTGTTAATGGAAGTTGTTTGAAAAAATGAAGAAAAATTCAAATTTCAGCTGTACTAAAAATCTTTAAAATTAAATATCACAAGAATAAGAATTTAAGCTTCTTTGTAAATTTAATATATTTTAGAGAAAGGATAGAACTATTTTCAGAAAAAAAATTAATTAAATTCCAATTGATCTTTAACCCTAGCGCCATCTTTAAAAAAGTTTTTTTAATATTTTCATTTAAAAACTAATTATAAAAACAATAAATTAATTTTTTTTCAAACGACCAATTAATCATCTATCAAACGAAAAAAAGTTTGATGAAATCGGTATAGCCGTTCTTGAGCAATTTAATTTCAGAGTTACATCGGTTTTGCAGAATTTTCATTTTTCATGCATGTTGGGGTGCCCCCTATGCTCAAACTATGCACTTTAAAAAAATTTTAAAATAAGTGGAATTTTTTATTTTGTCCATACTACTTATATGCCAAGTTTCAGGAAAATCAAAAATGGTCAAGTTCAAATTTCCACTTTTTCACCTGCGTAGATCAAGTTTTTCATCAAGTATGGAAAAATACGCATTGTTAAAAATTAAACTAATGCATATGCGGACTCTTTGGGATGAAGTAATTAATATATGGAAAGAGACGGCATGCAAAAGAATCGAGGAAATTGTTACAAGTGAGATTCAAATATGACTACCATTTTAATGGCATAATGGCCATTATTTAAATATTTTCAAGCTCCAGAACTGGTAAATTACAACATTTTCAAGAATCAAAATTGATTTGAGATTTTTCTGATGAAACCAATTGTGGATATTTTTTATTGCAGATAACCTACGGTTTCTTAAAGAGATATCCGGCACATTGTAGTATATATGAGAAGTGGGAGTAATTCCTTAAAGTTGAAAAACATTTCAAACTAAATTTAAAAGAGTCTAGAAATAAAGCCTTATTTGAAAGAGTCCAAAAGTCAAAACAGGAACTAACAATAGGTAACATATTTTGTAACCTTAATTTTTATTTGTTTTAAGTTATCATAATATTAACCACTCACTTAATGTTTGCTTTTCAAATTTAGATACATACAATTTACAAATGATATATCTCCTACCAGCTAGTATGCCTCCAGCCCTTCAAAAAATGAATCAAAAAGTGATCTAAAAAAGCCTACTATTTCTGATTCACAGACCAATTTTATAATTAAGGCAGAAGATAGTTCTGATTTAACAAAAAAATTGGACTTTGACGATTGGAATCTAAAAAATCGCGCTGCTGGTGGCAGGTTTTGTAACTAGTACTCCAATATAAGATGTTAATAGAAGTATATTTTTCTGTGTATTTGAGGGCAAAATTTAAATTTCAATTAAAGTAAGTACAATATTTTTAATTTTATAACAATTTAAAAATACAATGACTTACTAAAAATAAACAATAAAACATTAAACTTTCGAAATGTTAAAGAGGGTTAGTGAAATTTATTGTTAAAATGAAGAATATGAGCCAACAAATTTAAACGATTTTATACATCACGTATTATTTTTTTCCCGATTATTTGATGGTGAGGTATATGATATATGATACTTGTTAGAATTAAATCACCACGATGTATGGGCGTCATCAGCCATTGCTTCTTATTTTGGTGGTGATATAATTTAGTTCCTGTTTATTGCTTGAATATTTGAAAGGGGTGTTACATCAGTAGGGGGAAGTGGGGATGGTATAAACAGTTTTTACTTAAAGCTCAATAACTTTAAAACCATAAAACATTTTTACCTAAAAACTGTTTCATTGTAAAATTTCATATCTTTACTACAAAAAACTATTTTTTTTAATTACGTAACTAAACATTAAGTATAAAATTTTGAATTTCAAAAAATTTATGTTTCTCGTTTAAAGTATCCCCACTGGTGGGGCACTTATAAACAATGAGCATTTTTGTATGGGGCACATATAAACACCCAAAAAACACCACAATAAAATTCATAAAGTACCTTTTTTAAAATTTTTTATTATTTATTGTGCTTCAAACAATATATATAAGCATATAACATATATATTTCTTTAAAAAAAAAACAATATTTTTCGATTATTGTAAAACCTCAATAAATTCAGGTAGAAAATTATAAAGAAAAAAGCAAAAATTCAATCTCATCGTATGTTTAGGTTTTGCAAATCAATATCAAAAGTGAAACGGGAAACCACACGTATACCATATAACCATACCATGCTTCACATATAAACGCGTTTATACTATCAAAATTTTTTTTGTTTATATGTGCCCCACGTGGCGATTTTAAGGTTATGTTTTGAAAAAATATTCCAAGATCTAAAATTTGGCTAAAACAAAGAAATATTATGTTTCTTGAATATTTCAGCTATCAAAACATGTTGGAATATTTTTAAACATATGATGGTAAAAAAAGTTATTCGAGTTTTACAAAAAAAAAAAAAATTTACTTTTGGGTTGCCGAAACACCTATTCACCAATAACTTTTGAACAAGACTGACTTCAGCTGTCAAATTCTCCTGGTGTATGTAGTCGATCGAAGCGACATCTGTGATATTTTTGTCGAATTTTTTGATTGATGTTTTGTGAGGGAAATTAAAACTTTTTACAGTTGCTCCATGTTTATACTATCCCCACTTCCCCCTATAGGAGAAAATTATCATCACTGAGGCTGTTTTTTTAAAAAAGAACCATCCATCACCAAACTCAATTCTTAATTCATTCATACGACGTTCTATCGAGTCATCCATATTTAATATTGCATCCTTTGGTTTCTCCTTTTCATTTCCGTCGTTTTTATTAATATCAGACAGTACAACATCAGGGAAGGCATCTTCTAATAACAATTCCTCTAATTCTTTTTCCAGAATGGAATCATCAATTATATTAAATGTGTTACCACCGCCCAACGTTGATTGGATATCATCATGTACCTCATGCTTTTCTTAGACATCTGCCAATGCCTCATCAACGCTATCCACCGTAATTTCCGAATCAGAAAGCAAATTTTTGATAGTTTTAGAACCAATTTTAAACTCGTTGTATCTTGAATTCGAGATTGTAGTATTTGTATTTGATCTAACGAAGATGAAACTATAATCATTTGAACTTTTAAGAAATATAAATTAAATTTTGCACCGAGATAGCTCAAAACTATATTTTAAAACTGAAACCACTGACTTTAGCATAAACAAAATATCACCTGAGAATCTCTTATATCACCGAAAAATATAAACCCTATTAATTAGCTAACAGAAAGAAATCAAGAACGAAATCCAAAAATTATACAATTCAAAAATACAATAAAAAAGCTTACATTAATTTTTCTTCAATGTTGTTCATCATAGCCATGTTTGTTTCGTGACAGATCCTTGTTGCAATCATATACATAATTCCCTGGTTGGATGTCTGACACAACCATCAATATCAACACCAAAATTTCTTATTCCAAATAAACATGTTGCTGATCTCTCCATTTCCAATAGAGAATTTCCACTAGTTGTTTTTACTTCGTAGCATTCATACACCATCCTTTAAGTGTTACAAATGCTCCACCATTTTTAAATTTTCGTAATATTTTACCAATCGTTTCATTATAATCTCTAAATGCTGGATTAAGTTCAATAATTCCTTGAGTGACATTATCATTTTCAAGAAAACAAGATATTTCTGGATGTCTAAATAGTTGTTTAAGTACATTTGGACGAATTAACCCCACTTGCTGACAATCAACAATGAATGGACGACATTCTTTATTATTGAAACCCGTTAAATAGACACAATTAAATTTTTGTGCTAACTTTGGAAAAAAACTTAACATGTTTACTTCAGTTGAAGCCAAACATCAACAACCTCATCACTATTTTCCATGATAAATAAATTATAACCAGACAATCATATTTTTCTCAACATTTTTACACCATGAAAATTGATTTTTATTTATCTCATATTTAAAATGACACCTAAACAATTATTTTTAATAAAATAAACTTTGACACACATTTAAATGATTTTTATTTTATTTTTATATCGAAAAAAACTTTAAACAATTGTTAACAAAACAAACTAAATAAACAAATTTTATTCTTAACAACATTTGTATTATTTTCAATTTTCCAGAATTATACTGAACCAACGCCACCAGTATACCACATCATATCAAATGAACTTTGATAGATGTGGTATACTGGTTGAGCTACCATCGTATACTGATCTTTGTTTGATTAAATTTTCGTATTTTTATCTGATTTTTCTCTCCGATTTGAATTCCCCCACCAAGAGAAAACAAACTAAAGATACAGTGGTACCTCTGTAATGAGTCCACCGTTACAAAGCCAGAAGAACCGAGGACAATGATGGAGGCTACATCCTTGTCCGCTGATTCTTCCTGGAAGGAGGACTCATCACAAAGGCACCACTGCACTCTCAATCCACCCCCCCGATGGAAAAACTCAAATCGGAAAGAAAAATCAAAATTTTCACAAAGATCCCCAAAATACTATATACAAAAAATGTAACCTATTTATTTAATTTCAGATATGCTGAAATTCAGAATTATATATATACCTAAAACTATTTATTGACGATAGCATCCCTAAATAAAATATCTATTTGTATTGAAAAATAAAAAATATTTAGAAATCGCTTAACTATTGGATGCACCGTCCTAACTCAAATATTGATTTACTTTTTTTTTTAAAAAAATATAAAGAATATTTATTTAAATTTGGATGTTATTGCGTATTTAAAATAAATTATTTTATTTACTAAAAATTATTTATTACTAGAAAAATGACTTCATTTATAAAAAAATTTTTATTTATTTATTCTCAAAAAAAATTATTGTTTAATTACTAGTCAATTCTAAGAGAAATTATTTAATAAAAAAAATTTTTATTTATTTAATTTTCAGAGAAAATTGTTTTATTTATACCTAAAATTAACTTATCTAAAAAAAAGATTTATTTTATTTAATAAAACTATTTATTTAATTTTCAGAAAAAAATTGTTTTATTTATTTTATTTTTTTATTCAATAATATAAGAGATTCCCAAGTTAGATTTGTTTGGAGACAACATAAGAGTAAGTATGGTTACAATATCCATTTTGTCTAAATTTGAATTCCCGCGCTCGCGAGCCCACTCCAACAATGCATGTGAGAACTGACTAGAAAAGCCCCTAACGACCAGATTCTACAGAACAGTTTCTCCCCAACCTAATAAAACAATCACAACTGTCACGATTAGACACTAGGTCCATTTCTACTGACCCAGTTGTGCTTGTTTAACCTACAAATTACAACTAAACCTAATGCGAAAGTTGAAGAACGCTCCCGAGCACCAGACTTCAACACCTAAACTCCATGAAAAACTGTCTATTGTAAAACTAAATGTAAAAAATGGAAAAGTTTTTGAATTTGTATGAGGTGAAGCCTCTGATCCTGAAAGCAAAAGTTAATTGGTCCTTCTCTTCATTACACCGAAGAAGCCTCTGAGCAAAGAATGGTACTACTGGTTTGCACCTAAGTACAAACACAGCAACACCACTCCTCGTCCCTGAGAACTTCCTCGCCGAATGAAGAGAAGAAACCAATGTTCTTCGATCGCATAACCCCGGTGGCCATAGGCGATCTAAGAACGACATCAACGTTAAGGGGAGAAGCCCCATGGATGGCTTGTTAGGCCAACCGCTGAGAAAAGAGAATTTATACATTAACATAAAGTAAATAATACATAACTTATCCATAATCTAAATAATTTCTTATTTAAAAATGCTAAATCGAAACATGAAATATATAATATGTGTTAATAAAGTTTTACATGAAATTAATTAAATTTAATCTTCAGACTAGATAATAAATTGGTAATTTATATTATAAAAAAAATTACGATTATTTTAAATTTAAAACTAAGCTTACTAATTTTTAAGTTATTAATTCTAATATATTTGTTCAGGTCAAATTTTCATCGCTTTATTTATTGTATTCAAAACAAAAATAAATGTTAGCTAAAAATAATTATTTCTATATTTATCTTATTTTTTAAATTAATCGCAATAAAAAATAATTTTAAAAATAGTGGTAACTAAAATGGACTCATACGAGATATGTATACGTACGTCAGCGGATCAATATGATGACAAATGTGGAGATATTGATCTGGATCTGGCTCACTCTATAAAGCTAATGGGAATTAATTCTATTGACATCCACTCCATAGTGTGAATAATACACAAATCAATACCTCGAAATTGTAGCTCACATTAAACCAATGACGAATATGGGGATCGCGTATGAGTGCATTGAAAAAAGCTAGCTAAACATTTACTAAATCTAACCATAATCAAAAAAACACAATTAATTTCATATATAAATTAATTGCATCATCCAAAAAATAAGTCAACAAAAAAAAAAACCCAATACTGGTTTTACCCAAAAATTACAAAAATTTATAATAATATTATATGAATATCTTTGCCAAACCAAACCGGTTTGACAACCAACGCCTAAAACTGCGCCGAAAATATACAAAATCATTAATTATTTACTCATATAATTCAAATATAAAAAAAAAACCCTTACAAAGCCCCAGGTCTTTGTTTCGAACGCCACGTATAATCATTTGAACTTTTAAGAAATATAAATTAAATTTTGCACCGAGATAGCTCAAAACTATATTTTAAAACTGAAACCACTGACTTTAGCATAAACAAAATATCACCTGAGAATCTCTTATATCACCGAAAAATATAAACCCTATTAATTAGCTAACAGAAAGAAATCAAGAACGAAATCCAAAAATTATACAATTCAAAAATACAATAAAAAAGCTTACATTAATTTTTCTTCAATGTTGTTCATCATAGCCATGTTTGTTTCGTGACAGATCCTTGTTGCAATCATATACATAATTCCCTGGTTGGATGTCTGACACAACCATCAATATCAACACCAAAATTTCTTATTCCAAATAAACATGTTGCTGATCTCTCCATTTCCAATAGAGAATTTCCACTAGTTGTTTTTACTTCGTAGCATTCATACACCATCCTTTAAGTGTTACAAATGCTCCACCATTTTTAAATTTTCGTAATATTTTACCAATCGTTTCATTATAATCTCTAAATGCTGGATTAAGTTCAATAATTCCTTGAGTGACATTATCATTTTCAAGAAAACAAGATATTTCTGGATGTCTAAATAGTTGTTTAAGTACATTTGGACGAATTAACCCCACTTGCTGACAATCAACAATGAATGGACGACATTCTTTATTATTGAAACCCGTTAAATAGACACAATTAAATTTTTGTGCTAACTTTGGAAAAAAACTTAACATGTTTACTTCAGTTGAAGCCAAACATCAACAACCTCATCACTATTTTCCATGATAAATAAATTATAACCAGACAATCATATTTTTCTCAACATTTTTACACCATGAAAATTGATTTTTATTTATCTCATATTTAAAATGACACCTAAACAATTATTTTTAATAAAATAAACTTTGACACACATTTAAATGATTTTTATTTTATTTTTATATCGAAAAAAACTTTAAACAATTGTTAACAAAACAAACTAAATAAACAAATTTTATTCTTAACAACATTTGTATTATTTTCAATTTTCCAGAATTATACTGAACCAACGCCACCAGTATACCACATCATATCAAATGAACTTTGATAGATGTGGTATACTGGTTGAGCTACCATCGTATACTGATCTTTGTTTGATTAAATTTTCGTATTTTTATCTGATTTTTCTCTCCGATTTGAATTCCCCCACCAAGAGAAAACAAACTAAAGATACAGTGGTACCTCTGTAATGAGTCCACCGTTACAAAACCTCGCCGAATTTCGTTTGCCATCTCTAATCAACCCTCATATTTTTATGTCTAACTCTTTTAATTCATTTTCAATTTTATCAATAATTTTCAATAAATGTTTTTCTGTTTTTTCTAGATTATAAATGGAACGTTCAAGCTCATTGATTAGTGTGACTTTTTGTGCGGTGACACCGAATTTTATTATAATTTTTGAGTAATTATCTATCGACTCTGTTCGTTTTCTAACTGTTGAATTGCTAACAAGCACCTTCATTTGTTAATTTAAACTCTAAATTGGAATTGGTAAGCTTTTCGATAGCATCGGCTACAAGGACATAACAAATTCGGTTAAATATTCCATTTCCCTTTGGATTTTTGTTGATTGATTCTACAAATAAGAATAGAAATTAAACCTCGAGACAACAGAATCTTAAATAAAAAATCACCTTTAACATATTCTGTGAAATCATCTTTTGTTTGTATCATTAAATTTTTAAATTTATTGAGACTCTTTGAAATACTTTTTTATCAACGAATTAAAACCCCCTTCCACTCCATGTATACAGTCGAATTTCCATGAAATCATTTTTTAATTTAACTTCTTTCTGAAACATATCCTCTAATACCGTTGGATTATTACGCTGAAATGCATTTTTCAATTCTTTTATATTTATATTGCTTTCCCCTTTATACAAACAATATTTTGTTATGGCATTTTTCCAAAATTTTAATTTAGAATCGTAATTAACAGCATTTAATGTTCGAACTCTCAATGGAGCTTCTTTTGTGAACTGGATTTTGTGTTGCCGTGATGGCTGTTTTAATATTCTTTTTATATACAATTCTGGTAGTTTTTCTGTAATTGTAACAAAACACCTGGAAAAACACAAGTTTTATAAATGTATATTTCAATTAGATTTACTTTAAATTTTTATTTTACCCCACAATGTAATATCCAAGTTCTTTTGTGAACTAGATTTTGTGTTGCCGTGGTGGCTGTTTTAATATTCTTTTTATATACAATTCTGGTAGTTTTTCTGTAATTGTAACAAAACACCTGGAAAAACACAAGTATTATAAATGAATATTTCATTTGGATTTAGATTAAATTATTATTATTCGGCTTGAAAACTTACTAATGTAAACACAAATTTTAGAATGTATACAAAAATGAACTAAATGTCAAAATTTATATTGGAGTACTAGTTCTGATTCTTACCACCAGAAGTTTCCTCCAATCGTCAATACGTAAAGACATTAAAAAAGCAAAAAGTGCAACCACTCACTACTAGGTGTCATTGGATATGATTTAGACTTCCACCAATTTTTCGTAATTTGGACAATCATAAATTTAAGTTTGGAAGTTTTTTAGAGGCTCTCGATATATGCTTCAAAATCTTCCACATTTTCGATCTGAAATATCTGAAATACCCCAAAGCTGCTTATAATCCGTGGATGTTCATTCAAATGTTTTTTTATAATATTGCAACAAAATATGATAATCATATTCCAGCAGTACTGACTTTATGCCACGATCTAAAAGAGTCAGCGTAATATTATTTATAATGTAATATATATATTAAACAGTAATAATTTAATACTCAATATTTCAATATAATTTTAAAATTTTATTATAATCTATATAATGTACATATTTTTTAAATATAAATTTGTAATAAATGAATTAAATAACAAATAGTTTTGGGTTTTTTTATTTTCAAAAGTTCACAAAACACATAAATTTTTTTTAAAATTGACAAAAAGGATTGGTTGTTGTGTATTTCAATGGTTTAATATCACGAGCGGTTCTCCTATTATAGATAGGGGTAGTTTTAAAAATTACGGCTTTCATATATGTTCAATTTAATGTATCTCAAGAACTAATTGAAATTTGTATTTTGTTTTAAAGGTAAAAGTGAGTCCTTTTCAAAAAAAAAATTAAAAGTAACAATTTTTTATAATTTATTATTACAAAATAATAAGGGATGTTGATATATTCTTTTATTGTTATTTGTTCATACAAACTTGAGTCAACTGAAGTTATATCATTGTTTTTGTACATAATTTTTAAAAATGATCAAAATTCAACATTTTGGTACTATGTAGAAAAATAATCAAGTTTTATAATTGTGGAGAAAAAAAATCCGGTATATCAAACCGTCGAACTCTTATTATTTTATGATTTTTTTATAAAAATTACCAAAATTTGTTATTTTGACCTCAGAAAAACCTCACATTTACTTTTAAGACAAATATAAATTTTTAAAATCCTTCAAGTAGTTCATTAAATACATAAATTTGAACATACATGAAATCCGTAGTTTTTAAAAATATACCTAGTATGTATATACAAAACCTATAAAGGAAAAACAGCTCGCGGTAAAAAAATTTGTTAGTCTAAGAAATATGTTTTTTTTCTTCCACTGTAAAAAACTTTAAGCAAATCAAAGAATGTGTGGCAAAACGATGTAACGAATTGTAGTTTAACATATGGTTGAATTCAACTATTACGCAAAGTTGAAGAATGGTTAGTTTAAACAGGCAACTTCGTTAAAAATGACATTTGTGAATAGTTGTTTGGTTTTTGCTTTCAAGGGGTGAGCATCAATTAAACAATAGATCATATAAAAAATTGTGAATAATATATAAAATTCTAATATAAAATACTTTTATTAGTTATAAATTGTTACAAAACCATATTGTGCTATTAATTATATAAAAAAAGCATTTTGTAATGCAATAATAGACTTTTTTCTGATTTTTTATTGTGATTTGTTGAATCAAGTATTTTTGTATGTAAATATCAAAGTCAATAAAACAAAATATTAATATGACTAACTGTAAAACATGTAACAAAAAAATAAATAGAGGTGAAAACGTCATAATAAGTTGTACTGTTTGTCGCTGTATATTTCATCATATTTGTGTAAATCTATTACCAGCTGATATTCAAATATTTAAAGAATCAAATAATTGGAAATGTATTGATTGTGCTAAACTAAATCAAATCAGTAAATCAAAATCAAAATCGGTATCTGATGATGTAGATATTTTCAACCAAATTCGACAAGATGTACCTAATTCTGGAAATTGTTCGGATACTTCGAGTGTGGATAAAATTTATAATGAAATCATGTCATTAAAAATGGTAGTAAAAACAAATCACCAGTCATCCATCGATAAAATTTCAAAACTAGAATCAGCTTTAGATAAGATTCTTGAGCTTACTGAACAAAACGCTTTGCTTCAAAGTAAAATTCATAGCCTAGAAGATAAAGTAAATAAATTGGAACATCAACTAAATGAGAATGTGATAGATATTATTGGTCTTCCTTCTCAGAAATGTGAAAATCCTGTGCCAACAGTTATTGAAGTTCTCAAAAATGGTTTTAATATTGACATTTCTGCTGATCAAATTGATTATTGCTACCATAAAAAGATTAGAGATAACTCTAAAAGCAATGGTATTATACGTGTAAAGTTTCTAAGGCGTTCGACAAAAGAGGAGATATTTAAATTAAAATACCAAAATAAAATAAAGTTGAACCTGAAAATGTTGGGTTATGGCCAAGATACTAAACCAGTATTTGTAAATGATTGGATAAATAAGTCGACGAGAGATCTGTACAAAAAGTCACTACAAGTTAAAAAGGATAAAAAATATAAATATCTTTGGATACGAGGATCAACTATAATGATGCGTTACCAGGATAAGGCTGAAATAAAATATATTAAAAGTCTAGAAGATCTAGACAAAATTTAAGAAAAACTTATTCTTTTTTAAGTCTAATAGTATCAAATCATTAGTTCAGTTTCCTTATTCTAATCGCGTATCATATATATTTATACTATATTTACATTTATTGATCTATTTTTCGTTTTTTAGATTAAACCAACCAGTCTCCTTCTGTCAAAATGGAAAAGTTATATATTGCGCATCAGAACATTAGAAGTATGAATGCAAATATGGACAAGCTACTTACCAACTTGCAATCACTCAGAAAAACGCCAGATTTATTGTTTCTTACGGAAATATGGACTAAATCACTTGATCTTAACGATTTCCAACTCGATAATTACACATTGCATGCCTGTTCTAATAGCAATTACAGAGCAGGGGGAGTTGCAGTCTTCGTTTCAAATTGTTTTGAGTTCCATGTTGAAAATGTTATTATTGAAAGTGCTGATGCGATTAAAGTAAGTTTTTCGTTAAATAATGAGAGATTTGTGATTTTCTGTTTCTATCGACTACAATTTATTAACAAAGCAGTTTTCTTAGCGGATATTACTAGATGTGTTTCTAGTATTAAAAATACTAACCTAATGGTATTAGGTGATATCAACATTGATATTTTGGAATTGCCATCCTCATGCCATGATTACACTATATTGCTGTCTTCATTTGGTCTCGAGTCTCTAGTCAACGAACCTACTAGGGTCGCCTACTCGAAAAATGGTAATTTGTCTGCTTCGTGTATCGATCATGTTTTTTATAGATCTTGTAACAATTCATCTAGTGTTATTAATACTTCTGTTTTGAATCTTAATGTCTCCGACCACAGGTTTATCTCGATTTCAGTTAGTATACCATCATTATCTGCCCTACGTAGTCATTCAAAAAAGCCTACGAAAATTGTTAGTAAAGTTAACTATGAAATTCTTAGGAACCAACTTTTATTTGAATCCTGGGAGTCAGTTTATGCAGACAAAAATCCTTCAACGGCATTTGATAAATTTCTGAGAATCCTCTCTAATAAAATAAAAGACAGTTCATGTAATACGGTCAGTAAAAATAAATCAGTAAGGCTTAGACCATGGATAACCGTCAACCTGAGCAAAAAATGTAATCGGAAGAATGTTATTGGTAAAAAAGCTAAGAAACATCCACATAATGTAAAACTGCAAAAACTTTCTCAAAAGCTTTGTAAGAACCTATCTGAAGAAATAGTTTCGAGCAAAACAAAGTACTATCTCAAGAAATTTGCCTCTGTTAAAAAAAATTGTAAAGGCCAATGGCAGTTATTGAATGAAATTATAGATAATGTTTCTTCATCCACAAATCCAATTGAGAAAGTGAAATCTATCTCAGGTACTGTAGTTACCAACCCAAAAGATATTGCTAACGCTTTTAATTTACATTTCCTGTCAGTTGGTAATACAAATAGCTTTAATTCTAATAGTCAAACTACAATTTTTGACAAACGTCAGAGAGGAAGTTTTTACTTTGATCCTATAACAGCATCTGAGATCTACTTCACAATAAATTCTCTAGATAACAAATCGTCATCTGGTTTTGATAATATCAGTAGTAATGTTATTAAAAAAATAGCATGCCAAATTGCTGATGTCTTACGATATTTGTTCAATCTGAGTATAGAACAAGGAGTCTTTCCGGATTGTCTCAAAATAGCAGATGTTATTCCTATACACAAAAGGGGCGATTTGTTAGACATGAACCATTACAGGCCTATTTCGTTACTTTCCACCTTTTCTAAAGTATTTGAGAGGCTAGTTAAAACTAGAATTCTTAAGTATTTAGACAAAATTATGTTCTTGCATGGTTCTCAATTCGGTTTTCGAAATGGAAGGAGCACAGAGCATGCTCTACTTGAATTTTTGAATGCTGTTTATACAGCCTTAAATGATAAATTGTCTGTTGCTGCCATTTATGTGGATATTACTAAAGCTTTCGACACAGTAATCCATAGTATTCTTTTACAAAAACTGGAAAATATTGGGTTTCGAGGAGTTACATTGAATTGGTTGAAGTCTTATTTAACAAATAGAACTCAAAGAGTTAAGATTAATGGAGTATATAGCAGTGAAGGTGTCCTTTCAAGTGGTGTCCCACAAGGTTCAGTTCTTGGCCCTGTTCTATTTTTAATTTATCTAAACTCTATTTTTGGGCTAAACTTTTCATCAAAAATAATAGCTTTTGCAGATGACATGGCATTTCTTTTCATAAATAATTCACCTGATGCTATAATTGAGAATATAAATTCTGATCTAAAGCTTCTGCGAAATTGGTTTGACGAGCACAACATGGTCATAAGTGACAAAACAAATACCATGTTTTTCAGACCTAACCGCGGTTTGGTTGTGGAAGATATTATTTATCATTCATCGTCCTGTTCTAATGCTCCTTGTAGTAATGACTGCTTAACATTAAAAGCAGTTGATAAATTTAAATACCTTGGTATTACAATAGATAGTTATTTAAATTGGCAAGAACAGGTAAAAAATGTAACAAATTATGTTATTGCTCTACTTCAAAAGTTTTATAGACTTAGATCTTTGTGCCCTTTTAACGTAATGCGGATAATTTACTGTGCTCTTGTTGAGTCCAAACTCCAATATGGATTATGTTGTTGGGGTGGAATATATAATAGCACCCTAAATTCTCTGCGCGTAGTTCAAAAACATGTAATTAGAATCATGTGTAAAAGAAACAGATTCACTCACTCATTTCCATTATTTCAGAAAGCAAGGATCTTACCTTTGAATTATTTGTATGTATTTAAGGTATTAAAAATATACTTTATGAGGAGTGGACATAAGAATGTCGTACAGAAACAGGCGTACAATCTTAGAAATAACAATCTTTGTCAGATCCCAGTTTTCAAAACTGAGTTCTTCCGTAGATTTTATTTATGTCTTGCTCCAGTATTCTTTAACCATCTCCCGCCTTATATACAGTGTGCATCACATATAAATCAATTTCTAAACTTATTAAAATTTTGGCTTCTCAATCAGTCGGATATAGAATTTCTGTTTCGCGTTGCTCCTTGAATGATTGCAGATTGGTTTGGATACGTTCGTATTATTGGATCTTGTAAATGCGATCCTGAATTCTTTATTTATGTTAGTGGTCTTGTTTTACGTATAATATAACATTTCTTTTTCACACTAGAGTCATTTTAGTAAGTTTGTATTACTTATATTCGTTCAAATTATTACTTTCAACATTCACAATGAAATATCACCCCCCAATAAACAAAAACAAAAAATATATTATCTATAATGAAAGTGATTTCAAAACTAGTTCCTTAGAACTAAGAAATCTCTTAATTTTCTTTTCTTTTGTATAATTTTAAATTATGTATTATTTCAAAAAATTAAAAAAAAAGAAAAGGGAAATAAAATAAATAAATAAATAAAAAAGTTGTTTCATAATTTTCAAAAGTTACCTTAACTTAGCAATTCTTTTGAAATTTTGTTAAATTTACATACATGCTTCGTTATGTGAACGTTAGAAACGTAGTTTAATACAAACTAACGTTTTTTACGATATAGGTGAAAATAACTAAAAAATTGGTTTAGTTTAAATGATTAGCAAAGGTCAATACAACCTGCAGGTAATAGTTGATGCCATTAGTTAAAATGGACTAGATGCAAGGTTAAAATCTACTTAGCAAAAGTAACGTTTAAATTAACTCTAGCAAAATTATTAATAATAAACTTGCGCTTAGCTGGTTGAAAAACAACCGATTTGCTTGGTTTATGTTAAGTATAGTTTTTGGTGACAATTACCTATATTTTTTTTTCAGTGCGGGGCGGATATTGTGGTGTCACCCCAAAAATAAAAACTCAATAATAATAAAAAGCCTCTCTCTCTCTGGCGTTTACATCCCATGAAGGGATTTTGCCGTCTGTGCCACCAGCTTCCAATCATCTCGTTCCATGACCAGTTGACCCCAGTTTCGACATCCTATATCACGAAGGTCTTGGATGATGTCATCACGCCAGCGTTGTCTAGGTCTTCCTCTTCGACGAACACCAGCTGGTTGTTGTTGGGACGCTTTTTTTATCATTCTTTCCAATGGAGCCCTTTCTACATGACCAAACCATCTAATCCGGTTGGATTTAATGAATCCGATTACATCGCAGCCTCCAAGAAGCTGTCTGATTTCATGATTCATTCGGATTCTATACTGATTTTCAGCAACTTTACATGGACCATAAATTGTTCGTATGACTTTCCTCTCGAATGTTGATAGAATTCTACAATCGGAGGAAGTCAGTGTCCAGCTTTCACTTCCAAATGTAAGCACAGGTCGTATCAATGCTTTGTAAAGTGTGAGTTTACACGACCGCGAAAGATGTTTTGATCGCAGAAGTTTTGAGTATGCGTGGAAAACTCTGTATGCGGCAGAGACACGGGCTTTGATATCTGCCTGCATGTCATTTGACGATGTTATTACAGACCCGAGGTATTTGAAGTTTTCCACGCGTTCCACTTCATAGTCGCCAGTATCCAGATTTCCGGGAGGTATGTTCTTAGATGTTGTTAACACTTTAGTTTTGCTGGTGTTGATGCATAATCCAAGCCGTTTAGCATTTCTTTCAAGCTGAGAGAGACTATCCTTAATATCGCTTGTTCTACGTCCAAGAAGCACAATATCATCTGCGTAGCCAAGAACTTGACTAGATTTGTTATATATGCAGTTTTGTGTCTCAATTCGGCTTTTTCTTATCGCGTACTCCAGCGCCAAATTAAATAGTACGGGCGCGAGTGCATCACCTTGTCGAACACCTGATGTTATATCGAAAGGATCAGAGACTGACCCTTCGATTACTATTCTACAATTTGATCCCGATGTTGTGAGTTTACACAGAGAAACAAGTTTCTCTGGGATACCAAGGCATATGAGTGCGGACCAGAGGTTGTCGCGGATGATACTATCATATGCTTGCCTGAAATCAACGTAGAGCTGGTGAATGCTGATGTTGTACTCCCAACATTTTTCCAGAATCATCCTTAATGTAAAACATTGATCTGTGGTTGAGCGGTTGGGACGAAAACCACACTGATAGTCACCGATGATAGATTCGGCGAACGGGATGAGTCGAGCAAGTACAACATTAGCTAGTATTTTATATGCAGTGTTCAACAGTGCGATGCCACGATAATTTTCACACTTTAAACGGTCACCTTTTTTATGTAGCGGAACAATGAGAGCTGTTTTCCATTCATCAGGTAGTTCTTCTTCGTCCCAGATTGCAAGAATCAGATCGTATATACGTGAGACCAGAGCTGCTCCTCCATTTTTCAGAAGTTCTGCGGGAATTCCATCGAAACCTGGTGATTTGCCATTTTTCAGTTTTTTAATGGCAGCTTCCACTTCTTCTATTGCTGGGTAAGGGACAAAAATCTCTTCAGTTGATGGAGCAATTGCTCGAATAGGATGAACTTCGTTCGTCCTATTCAGTAGGTCTTGAAAGTGGGATCGCCACACTGCCAGCACATCACGTTCACTTGTTGTAAGTTCATTATTTACATTTTTGATGGCTGTAGATCTTGGGTGGAAATCTTTGGTCAGATTTCGTGCATTGGCAAAGCACTCTTTTGAATTTCCGTTGGCCGCATGTTGGTTGATGTTTTCGATGCAGCTCTTCATGTGTTCGCGTTTCTTTTTACGTAGAAGTTTTGCTGAGGCTTTCCTGGGGCATAGATAATCAGCTTGCGAGCTTCGGGTGTTCCTTGTTAACCATTTTTCTCGCAGTTTTTGTTTATTTTCAACGGATTGGCGGCACTCGTCGTCAAACCATTCGTTGTGTGATTTCGGTGGTCGTTTTCCGATTGTAGTTTGTGCTGCGGATATGATGGTTGATTGAAGCGTTTGCCATTCTTCTTGTATGTTTAATGGCATCTCAGAAGAGATGTCATGCTCTTCTATGTTTTGTGTTATTATTTCCTGATATCTATTCAGCGTTTCCGGATGTTTAAATGCTTCGACATTCCAGCGCACGGTCTTTTTTGCTTGTCTGTTAAATGTGGATGACAACTTGCACTTGTACTTAAAGATGACAAGCATATGATCGGTGTCCATATCAGCACCTCTGTATGATCGAACGTCAGTTATACTTGTAGAGTGTCTCTTAGAGATCATGACGTGATCGATTTGATTTTCCGTTCTTCCGTCATTTGATTTCCACGTTGCCTTGTGAATTCTCTTGTGAGGGAAGAAAGTGCTAGAAATTACTAGATCATACATCATAGCCAGCTCGGCTGCGCGAAAACCGTTATTGTTGCTGGTATGATGCAAGCTATTAGGGCCGATATGTGTTTTAAGTTCTGCAATCCTACCGATTTGAGCATTAAAGTCACCTACCACGATTTTTATATCGTGCCGCGGGATGTTATTGATGACTTCCTCGAGTTCTAGGAAGAACAGGTCTTTAATATCATCTGCTTTATCTTCAGTAGGTGCATGAACATTGACGATCGTTACATTGAATTTTTGCGTGCGGATTCTCAGTGTGCATAACCGCATATTAATTGGGCAGAAGTCGATAACATGCTGATTCACGCGACGGTGTATAAGAAAGCTAACTCCAAATTCTCCTCCGTTTTGATGACCGCAATAATACAGAGTGTATCCTTTCGCTGTTTCATGGATTCCACTGCCTGGCCATCTTAGTTCTTGTAATGCCACTATATCCAGTGTGTAGCTCTCGACTTGTTGAGTGAGTTTTAGGAGATCTCCTGGTCTTCTGAGGCTAAGCACGTTCCAGGTTCCCATTTTTAAATCGTAGTCCGGGTACAGTTTCCGAGGTCGTTCCAATAATGAATCCGAGATATTCCGAGGCCTGTGTACAGAATTCATGACAATAATTTTTTTACGGAAATGGGGTGTTAGCCCTTCGCCCAACCCAAATTTTCGTGAATGGGTTCGTTCTGCATCTTAAGGTCACCAGAAACAACCTTTTTACACGTTTATATAGCGAGCGGCTTGATCCAAGACAGACGCCCACTGAAAGCCGCCCCTAACATGGAGAACAGACGCTTTCTACACATTTATATAGCGAGCCGCTTGATCCAAGACAGACGCCCGCTCCAAGCCGCCCCTAACATGGAGAACAGACGCTTGAGTTGCATTGGTTTTATGGCGCCAATGACTCGCCATGGTGCAGAATCATTGAGTATAAGCAGTATTTACTCTGCCCCTCTCAACTACACCAACCTAATTCTGTTAGCGTTACCCAGGTAGCACGGCGTGGACGTAGAATTTCGGATTTTCGCTACCCATAATAAAAAGCCGATAAACGTAATTTATAATTTTTTTTAATTAATACAAATGAGTATTATTATTAATAAGCTACATTGGGTCATTGTTGCCCGCAAGTAATTTTTAATTCATTTTAATTTGCTGAAACTCCTCTCGCACGAAGCCACTAATACGCAAATAGTCATAAATAACTTTAGTGCGACCGTAAGATTCGGAAGAAATTCTGAAAAATCCTATTCTACGGTGGATTTCATAAAGTCTAGGTACGTCTAAGTCTAGGTAGAAACTGTAACATTGGTCGCTTTTAAATGCCTCCTCAACCGGTATCTCTATGATGAGTTCTGTTGCCGATACCTCATCATAAAAACCGGTAAATTTTGATACAGATAATTTCTACTCTTAAACTGACATTCTTGAACCTGACTGACTTCAGTCTAGTTCGGAGTTCAACACTGAATCGGTCAAGACATTCCAACATGTCCTTTTTGAGTTGAGCTTTCAGTGTCAGTCCAACATCAGAAGCAAACTACGTTTTTACGACGAATTCTGCTTTTCATTGGAATGTCATAGTCCTCCGATTTTTTCGCAGCAAGATCTATTGCCTCTTCTACAATGTGACCGTTACGAATTGACTCTATTTTTGTAACTAATTGATCAATATTCAAGCCCTTGCTTTGCAATCCAATCTGAGCACAGATATTATTTCCCTTATAATATCATTCCAAAACAAAAGATAGCAAAGAAACGTAAAATCACATGCTGCATGGTTAAGGTTCTGTGCAGCCCCTCTAGTGTCTACATTTTGTTGTTGATCACTTAACTTCCCAATTGCAGCCACAATCCCAACAAAATTTTCGGCCAATACTTTTACTGCAGCATAATCAGCACTCCAATGCGTTGTTAAGAGTCTTTTAACAGTTGCTTTGTTGCGTTTAACAAGCACTTCCCAGAGGTTAGTCGAAGTAGAAGAACATGTAAAAATGGCTTCCACTGATTTAATTTTAAATGATAAACTTTCATTTAATTTAAATATATAAATATATAAAACTGAAAACAAATAGTATGAGTATGTATCTACCTATAAATTTGCAAAACTGTAGTAATTGAATAACTGCCATTGAAATGAACTATGAACTGCCGAAAAACGATCTATTCCAATTCATTCCTTGAGTTTCAAGATAAAGGAAAAAAAAATTATTTTGAGATCATTTACAAACAAGGTGATTTGATTGTTTATTAGTTTCCTTAGGTGTTTGCAATTAATTTGTTTGAGATGTAAAACATATATTGGGTAGGAAAAATTAAGCTGATTTTTTAGAAATAATTTTGGAATAGAGACATGGTAACTCAAGGTTGCCACCCTATCGACAAAGGGTGCCACATTATCGACGTAGGGGTGCCACATTATCGACAAAGGGTGCCACTTTATCGACGTATCACTTTTCCTATACATTATTCAGCATATGTGTTTTCAGACCTGGTCGTTAAAGAATCATTCTTGCGTACTAAATAATGTAAAACAGAATGAACATATATACATACATCGACCAACCACATACCGAGCCGTAGTCGGGTAATAAAAATAGACATTTATTTCATTTTATATCTAGAAAGAACACACAACAATTTGATAATATTTATTCATTAAATGTATGTAATAAAATTTACAGTTAGAAGAAATGAATTCCATGCAAAGATTTATTTAAAAAAGTACATAAAGCTCCGTTTACGTAATACTAATACATATACTAAATATTATTTTAAAAACATATTTATGTATAATATTAATATTTAAATTAACAGGACAATTGCTGTATCCGATAATGTTGAATAGAGGACCATACTGCTTGAATTGTTCAAATTTGTTGATTAGAGAGTAAACTAGAGCTTGCAGTTTTATTTGTATCGCCCATAAGTATGTTCGCAGCTATTTTTGGTTTATTTTTATTTGAATTTTCGACATACCCCTCAGCTACAGTACTAGACTTCCATCCATCATGACGCGCTTATATCGGCCCCTGAGTCAGCCAGTAATGACGCTAATGAACGTCGAAAACAGTGGCCGGTATAAGATGAAGGTTCAGGGATATTTAGAAAATCAGCAATTTTTTCGGGTACTTTTCCAAAAGTATTTTTACCCACAGCTTGTACAGAACATTTATTGTTCTTATAGCAAACAAAAAAACGGTTATGATTGGTGTTCTCGTTTCGTAAGGCTCTGTATTTCTTACAAATGGCAACATAATCGATTAAGCTGTCTTCCTTAGCGACAATGCAAAAAATTCTGTTGACATGGTTTTTTGGATTATTACCTGAAATTAAAATTGATGATCCTAAATCCTGGACATCGTCTACCATTAATTTGACTAATTGGTCACACCTTAAGGCACCAGCAATACCAATTTAATCAATGTAACCTTTAATTTTATAAAAGAAAAGAATATAATTATATGCTCATAGTTAAATTATTAAACTTACTTTTGCCATTAAATAAATTTCATCTGTAGCTTCAAGTAAAAATTTACCAATATGCTGTTTTAAAATCTTTGATTTTTTGGTTGATATCCAACATTCTGTCTTTTCAAAAATGCAGTCAATTTTGGAAAACGACTAATATCTATATCATTTTTCACCGCCATCGGTAGCTTTTAACATTGAATATTGCGACCATAGCAAAAAATATAAGAAACACCTTTTCTGTGTAGTTGTTTTTTTCTTGCCACACCAGTCGAAAAAAATCTTTATATATACATATATGATTTTTCGTATAATATTTTTGATTTAGATGGCAACAAACCATTAGACTTCTGTTGCAAATTCGTCTACATTGCTAGAATCCATTACACAAATATTTTTTTACAACTTTTGTACAATAAAATGCCACACAATACCATAAATTTGATTTTCCTAACAACGATAATTTGTTATTATTGTAGCCATAGAAATAAATATCATGCAAATTAAAGGGGCCCATCCACTTTGAAACATGTTTCAAAACTTGGTTTACAAACTTGGTTGCATGTTTACCATACATTATCAAACGTGTTTGTAAACTTGGTTGACAAACTTAAAATTATATGTGTCAATTTCTATTGTTATTTTGTTAAACTCTTCCATACACAGTGAAACATGTTTACAAACCATTAGCTCCGCCTACTTAAAATCAAAGCATTTTGATTTTACTAAAACCAATTCGAAAACCGTCAAATTGGTTTGCAAACTTCACCATACACGATAAAACATTCTATAAACACAAACCAAGTTTTGAAACATGTTTCAAAGTGGATGGGCTGCATAAAACACACAGCCAACTATGATGCATTTTAATATTTAATAGTTTCGGTTTGCATAAATATTTATTTTAATTTTAAATAGTATAACATGGTTTTTGTCCTGCAAAAAATAGTATATGCACCTCGGGAGAGAGCATGTTATTTCCCTTAGTACACCTCCCTTGGTGTATGACCTACTATAGTTGTTGTAAAAAAAATGAGTTTAAAAAAAAGGAAAACAAGGTCTGAAGCTAGGTTTTCACATGTGAACTGTAGACTGTAGATAGTGTTCTTAATCAATCAAAAATAAGAATTTTGTGGTGAATATAAAATTCTCTTCAAAAATTTGAGGATAAAAAATTATTATTAGGTAATTTATAGCTGTAAATAACTGCGTTATTTATTTTTGCTGCGTGTTCACCAGATTTGATCGATGTTAAAGTTGGCTGAAGAGATGATCCAGATACTGCTAGAGGCGATGAGAATTGCTGAGATGAGTTTTGGTATTCAGTAAATTTAACCAATGATGCTTCTAAATTTTGAATTATACATGTCAACATTTGACAGATCAGCTCATCAAATTTTACGCTTATTAACAGGTATCAGTAAATAAAACAATTAAGTTTGAAATATGTTATCTTTTATTAAACTTCTTGTTAAAATGTTTTCACTACTTTTTAATGTGAATAATTAAAAATAAACAAAAATTATTTCGTACTAGGGCTCCCTTTCACTACAACTTTGACACAATATTTGCAAATGTTTAAGGATCACACAATGTGAAATTACACTTTCATACTACTATTGTGTGTTTAAATTACTCAAATAAACTTAAAGAACATCAATTATTTAACTTGATAGGCAAAACATATTATTTATATTCTTGATTAATTATATGAATTCTTAATAATGAGAAAACAAAAATCCTAATAATGAATTTTGAAATAAATACTAGATGAATAATAATTTTTATGAAAACTAGTTAGAAAAAATTGTACCTAAAATTTTATTAATCTCAATTCAATTCAATTCACAAAATTCTTTATTGGTATTTAAAATGATTTGGTACAATGTTTATATAAGAATGTAAGAGTTCAGCGTTTAGCTTTTCTACTTTATATAATACAACTTGAATTAAAATAATTAATAATTTGGTCATGGTAACGGAGCATGAGTAATGTAATTAATTTTGATATGAGGTTGATTTCAGTTAGCGGAAAAAGTGTCGTTTAAAAAAACCACAATGATTAACTTAAGTAACTTAAATCTATTTATAACTAATTCTAAACCTAAAAAATTTTATTAATCTATTGCTAAAAGATTGAAACGAATTCAAAGAAGATTTTCAAATTAAACGCAAACGATTAAATAAAAAGTCACCACAAATTAAAATTTTAGAGACTATGCTTAGGTGCATTTTTTATAGCTTTGCTTTTATAAAATTCTTGTGTTCGGCAAATTATAAGCAATCTAAGATTGATATTTAACTAACAAATTCTTAAAAATGATCACTTCACGCTGAAAAGAATTGGCTGTCAGTTAGATCGTTAGCGGGAGAGAACAGAGTTGATCTGCGGATCTGTTCTCCCTTTATAGACCGATTTTTTGAAGTCTTCGGACAAATCTGGCAAACATTTCTTTCGTGTATGATTAGCTATTCTGCGGATTCAGGTAGCAGTAACGTAGAAGTAGAATTTTATAATTAAAAAACAAGTTGTGTTAAAAGTGGAAAAGAAGCGAAATAATTTCAAAAAATTATAACACTAAATAGTAAGACTTGTTTCTTTCTACAAAACTAGACAAATTAAAGTATTTACATTTTGGCTTAAATTTATACATTGACTTAATTATATTCATTACATTATATATGTATTTTTAGGTACTAAATAGAAATAAATAAAAGAAAGTGAACTATAACGAAATCTATGAATACATTTTTTAAGGTTTTGTCTCTTATTTGATTAGCCAAATTATTTAATTAACCCTTTATGTCGTGACGAAACTTATCAAACTCATTAGTTTTTAAAGGGATTAGTTATATTATATGCAATATTTAGATTTATTAATTATATGACGTATTTATTATATTAGTTTATTTAATCTTTTGTGTTTAAACATAAACTGACCACTAACTATAACGATAAAGAATAGCCTTGAAATAAGGGTCTATTCTTGTTATGGTTAATTTTATAGATATAGTTTCGTATTACTGACAAAATGGTATAATTAGAAAAACTTTGATCGCATTTGATCATAACTATTAGTCATCAACAAAAGTTGTTCCAGAAAGGGTTAATTAAAGATTATGTTATATGTATATCTTATATTTATAGTTAAAAAATATTTAGTGGCAGTTGTACTTGACAATTTGTAAAAAATAGGTATTAAGATTTCGTGTCTGTAAGTCAAAGTGTGTTGAACATGTCGATAAGCTATTCAAGCGATAATCAAAATCTAAAATATTTAGTTTGTGTTAATGAAAAGTTTGGGAAATACACGAAAGCTAAAAAGTTTTTGAAAAAAGGAGAATTAATATTAAGTGATGATGCTTTATTTATTGGTCCAAGTAGGCCAGATCCACCGTGCTGTTTAAATTGTTTTGATGATTTCCAAAATGTTTGCAGGTGAGTTCAAAAAAGTAAATTCGTTTTAGAAATACTACTTCTATATATAGCATATAACGGAATAAAAAATCTCCCCTCCGGGAAACCGATCCTCGGCCTCCCACGTTACTCACGGACTACAGATAATGGTAAATCACAGTAAAACATCATAAATGTTAAATTCGGCGCGCTTTTTTTAAATCTATGCAATTTTACGGCTTGATCATCACTCTTTGTTCTGCAGAAAGATATAATTTGAATTATATCTTCTACTGCAAACACCTTCATACCGTATGCGTATACCGTTTATCAGTTCTGCTTTACATACAAGAGAACTACATATTTCGATCCTTAAAAGCAATCATCAAATTGTTTTTAGTACATAATATCAAACAAATTAATTCGTTAATGATAATTTTTTATGTTTCAGATTTTGTCAAATTTATCCATTATGTCGAGAATGTATATCACATGACTTACACGAATGCTTATTTTTACAACAACAAACAAATATTGATAAAGATTTTTTAATCAATAATTTTGCAATAGCAACACCATTAAAATGTATTCTTTCACTTTTAAATGGAAAAACCAAAGAAAAATTCGATATATTAATGAAAATGGAAAGTCATCTTCAGCATCGTAAGAACACTGATATATGGAAGGAAATTAATACAGAATTGGTAAAGCCTATGTTAGACTTAAACGTTTTTAATGAAACAAATTTTTCTTTTATTGTGAATGAAGAACTAATTCAAAAAATTTGTGGTATTTTCGATGTGAATTCATTTGAGATTCGTGGTCCAAAAGACTTAAATGGTATAATAAGTGAATGTCGGCTACGTGGTATTTATCCAACAGTTGCAACTTTACCTCATAGCTGTACTTCAAATACAATGATGACTGTTGATAGTAAATATAGAATGAACATTTATGCTAGTGTTGATATTGAAGAGAATGAGATTATTTCAATTAACTATACTGGAGTTTTGTTTGTTAGTAAAAATCGGGTTTTAAAATGTCTAAATTTCCGTTGTAAATCTTCTACGAATATTCTTTAATTTTCAGAACACCACCGACCGACAAGATTACCTAAGAAAAGGGAAATATTTTGATTGTGATTGTCAAAGATGCTTAGATCCGAGCGAGTTGGGCACTCATTTAAGTTCAATCACATGTATATCTTGTAAAAATGGACTATGTATTCCACCTACATCCAATCCAAAAAGGAAGTGGAGATGTCAAAATTGTTTTTCTGAAATTGATCAATCTGAAGTTAAAAAGCTACTCGATGAAGCTAGAAATGAATTACGAACATCCAATGCCAGTTTGATATTATTGGAAGAAATGAATAGCAAATATTCTTTACTCTTAAATCCAAACCATTCATACGTCATTGAAATAAAACAAGCAATAGCTGCGACGTTACGAGATATAATTGCAACTAGCAATAATAATTCATCTTTTGATCTTTTAAATCGGAAAATTCAAATATGTCAAGAAATTTTATCAGTATTAAGAATTGTACAGCCAGGATTATCACGGTTAACTGGAATTGGATTATATGAATTATATCAGCCATATGTTCAGCTAGCTCAATTGAATTATGAGAACAAAACAATAACATTATCTGGATTATTGGAAAAATTAGAAGATGGCGAAAAAATATTAAAAGAATCGATTAGCATGTTGGTGTATGAGCATATTGATGTTCCTGAGGGTAAATTAGCACGCCATGCCATTGGCGAGTTGAAAGAATTGAGGAATGCTATTAATGGTGTTAAAATAACAATGAAAAAATAAGAATCAATATTTAAATGTGTGTTGAGTTAATTCAATAAATATTTTTTCTAATTTTTATTGTTTTTAATGAATTGTTGAATAAGTGAAATTTTTTATTGCTTATGTTACGGTTAAACTTGTATTAACTTTCATTGCTGAATTGCAGAGATACAAAAAGAATGATAGAATTCTACTATTTCTTTGAAGTTTAAACTTTTGAGAAAATACACCGACTTCTCTTCCCCCAATGATCTTTCACATATAACAACGTTAAGCACAAATTTCACGGCAAGTATTTAATTATAATATGATGAATTTCTTTGGTATACACTAGCTAGACCAATGCAAATGATTTATATTGAACACAACCTGAACCCTAGCAGGAACAAACGAAGGGCCTGCGTGCCTAGATGTGGCTTAAATCCGGAAAGCTTCAGTCTCGAAGGTTCAAGTAAGAATATCCCTTCTTATTCAGCACAAATAAATGGTCATGCACGCCAAAGGAGACTGTGAAAACGGATGGAAGCAAAATGAAATAAATAAATTAGACTCTGAGGACCCCTAAATCGAAGAAGCCAAGACCGTCACAGCTAAGACCATTAATAAAAAAATTAGTAAATATATAAGTCACTCAAAAGATCCAACTCCTCACCACCTTCTTCATTCATAGCCTAACATCACGAGAATCTTAAATAACGAATAACATATGAATTTGTTGCGCCAAATGAAAAGGAGATTGTTTGATTATTAAAATAGTTAGATTATGATTCTTAACATGGATAATAAAATGGATGAATAGTAACATATGATTGACTCTCGGAAGGATCATATACAGAACCGCCACAAATGATGCAATTTAAGTGACATTCATTTATAGTAGCATTATTATTGTAGTTTCTATCTCTGAACCAAACATTTTCAAATCATTATGACAAAAAATCTAGCATCATTTAAAATATCATTTAAGCCATAATTATTTTTAATGTTTCAAATTTTAACTAATTAATTACAGTTGCGGGTGAAAATGTTGTTATCGGTTGTTGCCCTTGACCACTCGTATTTATTAAAATTGTTGAAAAGCGTCGGTAAACCGTAAACCAAAAAAATGTTTTTTTTTTAAATGTTGACATATACAATGCAGTAGAGGATAACAGTTTGGATAGTATTATTATAGAATATAGCATATAGACTGTCTTGCAAAACTTAGACAGAAAAATTATCAAATGTTGATCATGATTCACACCAAAAAAATGGCTGCTTATAATTCACCTCCTTTTCGTAATCTCTAAAGACGATGTTTGTGTGAATTTCATAAAAAAAAATATTGCGACGCTGATGCATAGGCTGACTTCACCACAGCTCTGGAAAAATAGTGTTCTGGATATATAATGAGCTAATATCCATCAAATACTTTAACTAAAAGCTAACCAATGTTGTAGATTTCGCGTAGTTCTAATAATAAAAATATTAAAGAGAGCAGCAGTATCCCAACAAACATAAATTCTGTTGTACAAGGAAAAGTAAAAAAACAATTTAACCTGAAGTGACAAACCGGAAGTTGGGATGCAGAACTGTTGTGAACCGTACTAAATGTGCATGTACCAAGTTTCATCCAATTCGATGATCAGATACAGATGTTATTAAGCTTCCAAAAAACCGGAGCTCGGCGGGCCCCTACCACTTTGTTCACTATCGCTAAAAAACTAATCAGTTCCTTACCATACATATTTTCATCTTTTTCCAAAGTGTCATCAAAATTCATTCACGAACAAATGTTCGTTCCCAACAAACATTGAAACAATAAACAGATGTTCGGGAGGCCCCCCACTTATCCCAATATTGTCCAAAAACTAATTAGTTCTTTGTCATTTAAGTCTCCATCTTTTTTCAAAGTGTCATTAAAATTGATTAATGAATGAAGTCTGTATGCTCCCAACAAACTTTAAAAACAAAGTGTGAAAAGTCAGCAGTTGTATGGTAGACCCCCCGCCACTTTGATCAATGATAATTATCTTCTTACACTAATTGGAACCTTTTCCAAAGGTTTCATCATAATCACTTCATTATTGTAGGCTGTAGTGTGCATAAATTCACTGAAAAAACTTCAAAAAATTACAAAAAAATTATTTATACCGGAAGTAAAATAAATACCGGAAGTTGGGTACATATGCAGAACTGTTGTAAACCGTACTAAATGATTATGTACAAAGTTTCATCCATTTCGATTAACACGTACATATGTTATTGAGCTTTCAAAATAACAGGTGTATGGGACACCCCCACCACTTTGTTCACTATCGCTAAAAAACTAATCAGTTCCTTGCCATACATATTTTCATCTTTTTCCAAAGTGTCATCAAACTTCATTCACGAACGAATGCTGTATGCTCCCAACAAACAATGAAAAAATGGTGACACAATAAACAGGTGTTCGGGAGACCCCCCACCACTTAACCCAATATTGTCCAAAAACTAACCAGTTCTTTGTTATTTAAGTCTCCATTTTTTTTAAAGTGTCATTAAATAAATTAATGAATGACGTCTGTATGCTCCCAACAAACTTTAAAAACAAAATGTCAAAAGCAGCATTTATATGGTAGACCCCCGCCACTTTGATCAATGTATCCCAAAAGATGATAACTATCTTCTCGCACTGATTGGAACCTTTTTCATAAGTTTCATCATAATCACTTCATTATTGTAGGCTGTAGTGTGCATAAAGACACTGAAAAAACCTCAAAAAAGTACAAGAAAAATGTTTTAACCGGAACTGAAAAACCGGAAGTTGGGATGCAGAACTGTTGTGAACCGTACTAAAAGTTTATGTACCAAGTTTCATCCAATTCGATGATCAGGTACAGATGTTATTGAGCTTTCAAAAAAACAGGTGCTCCAGGGACCCCCCACCACATTGTTCACTATCGTTCAAAAATCAATCAGTTCCTTGCCATACATATTTGAATCTTTTTCCAAAGTGTCATCAAAATTAATTTAGGAACGAATGTTGTATGCTCCCAACAAACATTAAAAACATAGTGGAAAAAACCATCTGTTGTATGGTGGACCCCCCAACCCTTTACCCAATGTACGCCAAAAGCTGATAAAATCTTTATCATATTACTTGAAAGCTTTTACCAACGTTTCATGACAATCGATCGGTAATTGTAGGTTACAGTAGGGATAAACACCTGAAAGAAAAACTTTTTAACCGGAAGTTGGTACGCAGAAATATTGGAAACAGTACTAAAACCTTATATGTATACCAAGTTTCCATAAGATCATAAGCCGGGATTAGAAATTATTCAAGATTTAAACTTAGAGGTGTTCGGGAAACCCCCCGCCATTTTATCCAAATTTGAAATGAATCCAGATCCACCATTTTCAAGTAAACCTGTATCATTTGCCAAAGTTTCATCAAGATCCTATGCAGAAAGGTCACCCACCCACACACCCACACACCCACCCACACACAGACGTACACCAAAATTTTTATTGGTAATTTAGATAGAGGATGGTCCAAAACAAAAGAAAAAACAAAATTTGGGGTATGTAAGATTTTTTTTTCTCGATAGATTGCATTACTTCACACAATTTAAAATAAAACCCTTAAAATAAAATAAAATAAATAAATAAATAAAAAAATAAATAATAAATAAAATAAATAACTTAAAATAAAACCCTTTAAAATAAAACCCTTTTAAAAATAAAACCCTTTCAGCTAATTCAAAAATGTGTCGGTCAGAAAGGTGTTCGGTATGTAAAAGAATGACCTATATAGGTAAATATAAAAACAATAATAAGCTTGACGCCAATTTTTGAATTTATCATTTGTGGACAATTTTTCATATTTGTGATTGTGAATTTTATTAAACTTAACATAAATTATGTTTAAATAATGTATAAATATTTTGTGTTTACACAATTATTTTAATGTAAATTTAAATCGAAAATGTTTTGTATTGTTTGAAATATCGTATTGAAAAACAAAGTTTTAATGGAAAATTGCATGGGAAATTTTCGGTTGTAATACCACGAGTCATTGAAATTTTTTCGAAAATTTTTTGATTTTACGAATTAAATTATTTAGCAACACTGCGAATCAAAGCGCACAATAAACCACGAGTCCGAAGGACGAGTGGTTTAAGTAGTGGTTTGATTGAGCAGTGTTGCTTAAAAATAATTTAATGAGTAAAATTGAAAAATTTTAGACAAAAATTTCAATGAAGAGTGGTATTTAATGAGATAATTTTTTTTAAATTATAATTTAATTTAAAAGATAATAATTATTAGTTTCTAAATAAAGTTTTTTCTACAAATTATTCAGCTTATAAAAAATTATGTAAAATTGCAAATAATAAAAATGTCCGTTTTCATTCATAAATGATTGCTTGTTTATGTTTATTTGTCAAACATAAATTACAAATTTATAGCATTTATGCGCCTACTAAGATAAAATTATATTTGATTTTGTTAGAAGAAAAAATGACAACAAAGAATTTTCATAACGACAAAGCAAAATTATCGACGACAAGAAGAATTGCCGACAGTAAAAACAAAGCCTACTGTTTAAATACCATAGTTTGTATGAATGAAAAATAAAATATCTGACAGCAAAAAAAAATTATCTATAAAATCCTATTGAACAATTTTTACTTCGGTTTTGAAAAAACCTAAGTAATACATTCATGAGCCAAAAGTGAAATTCTTACCCCCACTTTATCTTTGCAATAAAACGTGGCGTTTAAGAATTTTCAAAATAGCGCCTTCAAAATGGAGCGTTTATTCAGAAATTTTTTAGCATCGAACGGGGAAACTAATTACTAACAAGTACTGTTACTTTTAAAAAGCTTGATAGCTATCGTAATTATTTGAAAAATCGATGTTTCAACTATTTGAAACCTGTAATATAAAATTTATGCTGTAGAATTGTAAAATAAGCACCTTTGCCTTAAAAAACACAAATATGGTGAAATTGGCGCCATTTAGTAGCCGCCATGTTGAAAATTTTTGTACTAATCTTATTAATTTTTAAAGACAGTGCTTTTGCAATCATTTTAAAATTAAAAATTAGTTTTTAAAAGTAAGAGTACTTGTTAGTAATTAGTTTCCCCGTTCGATGCTAAAAAATTTCAGAATAAACGCTCCATTTTGAAAAATTCTAAAACGCCACGTTTCATTGCAAAGAGAAAATTATAACAAAAATTTTAAGCCATCACACGTTTTTTTAAACCTCTCCAAATTTTGGTCGCAGCGGTAGTCCGGTAAAGGAAGTCAAATTTTACAAAATTCGATCAAAAAAAGACGCCATTTTGAATCGGCCATTTTGAATAACTATCGAAATTATTTGAGAAATCGATGTTTCAACTATTTGAAACTTATAATATTTATGCTGTAGAATTGTAAAATAAGCACTTTTGCCTGAAAAAACGCAAATTTGGTGTAATTGGCGCCATTTTCTAGCCGCCATGTTGAAAATTTTTGTACTAATCATATTAATTTTTAAAGACAGTGCTTCTGCAATCATTTTAAAATTAACAATCAATTTTTTAAAAGTAATAGTACTTGTTAGTAATTAGTTTCCCCGTTCGATGCTAAAAAATTTCTGAATAAACGCTCCATTTTGAAGGCGCCATTTTGAAAAATTTTTAAACGCAACTTTTCATTGCAAAGATAAAATTATAACAAAAATTTTGAGCCATCACACGTTTTCTTAAACCTCTCCAAATTTTGGTCGCAGCACTAGTCAGGTGAAAGAAGTCAAATTTTACAAAATTCGATCAAAAAAAGACGCCATTTTGAATTCGCCATTTTGAATAACTATCGAAATTATTTGAGAAATCGATGTTTCAACTATTTGAAACTTATAATATAAAATTTATGCTGTAGAATTGTAAAATAAGCACTTTTGCCTGAAAAAACGCAAATTTGGTGTAATTGGCGCCATTTTCTAGCCGCCATGTTGAAAATTTTTGTACTAATCATATTAATTTTTAAAGACAGTGCTTCTGCAATCATTTTAAAATTAACAATCAATTTTTTAAAAGTAACAGTACTTGTTAGTAATTAGTTTCCCCGTTCGATGCTAAAAAATTTCTGAATAAACGCTCCATTTTGAAGGCGCCATTTTGAAAAATTTTTAAACGCAACTTTTCATTGCAAAGATAAAATTATAACAAAAATTTTGAGCCATCACACGTTTTCTTAAACCTCTCCAAATTTTGGTCGCAGCACTAGTCAGGTGAAAGAAGTCAAATTTTACAAAATTCGATCAAAAAAAGACGCCATTTTGAATTCGCCATTTTGAATAACTATCGAAATTATTTGAGAAATCGATGTTTTAACTATTTGAAACTTATAATATAATATTTATGCTGTAGAATTGTAAAATAAGCACTTTTGCCTGAAAAAACGCAAATTTGGTGTAATTGGCGCCATTTTGTAGCCGCCATGTTGAAAATTTTTGTACTAATCATATTAATTTTTAAAGACAGTGTTTCTGCAATCACTTAAAATTAACAATCAATTTTTTAAAAGTAATAGTACTTGTTAGTAATTAGTTTCCCT
>CAVNZG010001420.1:0-17144 GCA_963693315.1 Diogma glabrata
TTTAACGTATTCGTATTTATTAAAAATTTACAAAACATATGTAACGGCGGACTAGCTCAATTTTTACTCTGAAAATAATAGTTTTCAAACTCAATTATAATTTTATTAATTTTTCTTAAATTGTAGTAAACGTACCTACATTTATCTGTAACACTGTTTTTTTTTTTAAATGAGTTCAAGTAATTTAAAATTACGAGTTTTGATAAATGAGAGAAGGGGAAACAGAAAATCTAAAATAATAATATGATATAAAAGTTCGAATTGTTAAAAACAAGGAGATCAGTATAATTTTAAAGCTCAAAAAGTGCAGTATAATTTTGTAAATGAAAAAAAAACGTAAACGTAAACGTTTTTTATATATAAAATTAAATTTGTATTCATGTGATGTAAAAGTTATTTTTATTTGCTTGTTTGTTCAATATACGAGGAAATATGACAAAAAATTTATTTATACATCGATTTAAGAAAAAAATTATCAGTTGTTTTTATTTGTTATAAATTTAAAGTTATGAAAAAGGATAAATTAGACCAAAATAAAAAGCGTGGTGATTATCTTCATTGGTCTGAATATTTTATGGCAACTGCATTTCTGGCAGCAAAACGTAGTAAAGATCCAACAACACAAGTTGTTGTCGTATTCGTAAGCAACGCTAATAAAATTGTGGGAATCGGTTATAATGGGTTTCCAATTGGCTGCAGTGATGATAAATTTCCATGGGGAAAAGAATTGAATACATTAAACAAAAAAAATTTATACGTGGTGCATGCAGAGGTGAATGTGATTTTAAATGAAAATTGTTCGTGTATCACTATCAAAGGAAGCACAATATATGTAGCACTGTTTCCGTGTAATGAATGTGCTAAATATATGGTACAATCAGGAATTGTTAATAAAGGGAGTTATCACAGAAGGTAAACGAAGATGCATAAAATCAATCCTAAAAACAACATTCAAGATTAAACTAATGTAAGTTTTTTTTTATATTTTGATTTGTATAAATTTTGATTTTGTTTTTGATAAATTGACTTCTTTATGTTAGTAAATTAATAGATTAATTGTTCTTTAAGAGATTTCCAAGCGATTATTTTGTTTGTTTTATAAATTCAGTGTTTTCAGTTTTAATATGGTTTTGAGCTATCCGGCATAATAAAAATAACATTATATTTCTATAAAAGTTCAAAAGATTATACGTGGCGCTACGAAACGAAACCGACGCGTGGGGTGTAATAAATTTTATTGAATAAATGAATAATTTTGACGCAAATTTTTGATGAATCATGTTTTTGGCACAAAAATTTGGCGCGAGTTCAGTAAAACCAGTATTAATTTCTTTTTTTAGATAAACCGTAAACGTTTTACGGTTAGTTGTGTGTTATTTTGGCGCAATATTTTTTTTATATAGACCAGTTATTGGTTTTTTAATATTTTTGGAAAATATTTTATGAATATTTTTGGAAAAACCAGTTTAGGTTTTTGGTGTTTAATAATTTTGAATAAACCGGTTTTGGGTTTATTTATTTATTTTTTTTTTTAATTGAAATTGAATAAGGTACGTAGGTAAAATTTGTAAATGTTTAGTAGGATATAAATAAATATCTTTCTGTACTGGTAGGCCTGAAAAGCCATCCATGGAGCTTCTTTCCTTAACATTAATGATGTTCTTAGGTCGCCTCTGGCCATAGGTCATGCGATCGAAGTCCATTGGTTTCTTCTCTTCATCTCAGAGGAAGTTTTCTGGTGACAAGGGAATGACTACTGCTGTGTTTGTACTTAGGTACAAACCGGTAGTACCATTCCCTGCACAGAAGTTTCTTCAATGAGATGAAGAGGAGAACCAATTTTATATTTTTTTTCAGGATCAGAGGCTTCACCTCATACAATTTCAATTTTAATCCTTTTTGAATATATTTAAATTTGCAATAGAACAATGTCTATGGAACTTAAGACGACTTGAAGTCTGGCGTTCGGGGGCGTTCTCCAAGAAATCGTCATTAGTTCTAGTAATTTATATTTAGTCTAGTTTTAGGGTAAGGAATCATTACTGGGTCAGTAGAAACGGGCTTAAGGTCTAATCGTGACAGTTTTGATTGCCTTTGTTAGTTTAAGTTGGGGAGAAACCGTTCTGCAGAATCTGGTCGTTAGGGGCTTATCAAGTCGGTTCCCACATGCATTCTTGGGGAGTGCTCGCGAGCGTGAGGATTCAAGAGTAGAATTAGATGACATTGGACATTTGTATCATATTTTGGTTGTTTTTTTTGTCAACAAACAAATCTTGACTTGGAAATCTACATTGAACAAAAATAAAATAAATAAACAATTTTTCGTAAATAAAATAGGTAATTTTTGAAAATATAAATAAATAAAATTTTTTAAATAGAATATATTTTTTTTTCAAAATAAATAGATTTTAAAAATATTAGGAAGAAATTAACTATCCAAAAATTTCTTTATTGGACTTTGCTAAATTTTTGAAGGTCTAATGGACAAATTTTCTAAAAATTTTAGGAATAAGTTAATTAAACAAAAATTTATTTGTTAAATTTTCTTAAATAAAAATAATTTTTGAAGATTTAACTAAACAAATTTTTCTAGATAGAATATATTTTTTGAAAATAATAATTTTAGGAATAAATAAATTAATTAAACAAAAATTTCTTTGTTAAATTTTCAAAAATAAGAATAATTTTTGAAGATTTAACTAAACAAATTTTGCTAAATAGAATAAGTAACTAAACAAATACTCTAAATAAATAAATATATTTTATTTTCAAAATAAATAAATAAATGCAATAAATAAAATAGATAACTAAACAAATATTTTCTATTTTTAATAAATAAAATAAATATATGTTTTTTTCAAGTAAATAAATAATTAATAAATATTTTTTCTTTATTTTAAATAATAAAATATATAATTGTTTTAAGTAAATTAAATTTAAAAATAAAAATTTGATAAATAATTTAAATAATTTTAATACATAATGCTATAGCTGTATTTTTCTATGTACACCAGGTTTTCTGTTTCTGTTTCCTTTTGACGTGAATTCTTATATCGTCATTCAATAATGAATAAATTATATTATCAAAGCAATTTTTGTAGAGAGTCGCGATTGGCGATTATCATGGTCTTGTCTTCTAAGATAAACAACGGATAATAATGTAGCTTCCATCATTATCCTAGTTTCTTCTAGTTTTGTAACGGCGGACTAGTTCAACTTTTACTCTGAAAATAATAGTTTTCAAACTCAATTATAATTTCCTTAAATTGTTGTAAACGTACCTACATTAATTTGTACCACTGTTTTTTTAAATGAGTTCATGTAATTTAAAAATTACGAGTTTTGATAAATGAGAGAAGGGGGAAACCAGAAAAATCTAAAATAATATGATATAAAAGTTCGAATTGTTTAAAAACAAGGAGATCAGTATAATTTTAAAAGCTCAAAAAGTGCAGTATAATTTTGTAAATGAAAAAAAAAAATGTAAATGGTTTTTATATATAAAATTAAATTTGTATTCATGTGATGTAAAAGTTTTTTTTTATTTACTTGTTTTTTCAATGTGAGGAAATATGACAAAAAAGTTTATTTATACATCGATTTAAGAAAAAATTATCAGTTGTTTTTATTTGTTATAAATTTAAAGTTATGGAAAAGGAATAAACAAGACCAAATTGAAAAGCGTGGTGATTATCTTCATTGGTCTGAATATTTTATGGCAACTGCATTTCTGGCAGCAGAACGTAGTAAAGATCCAACAACACAAGTTGGTGCCGTATTCGTAAACAACGATAATAAAATTGGGGTAATTGGTTATAATGGGTTTCCAATTGTCTGCAGTGATGATGAATTTCCATGGGGAAAAGAATTGATTACATTAAACAATAAAAATTTATATGTGGTGCATGCAGAGGTGAATGTGATTTTAAATGAAAATTGTTCGTGTATCACTATCAAAGGAAGCACAATGTATGTAGCACTGTTTCCGTGTAATGAGTGTGCTAAATATATTGTACAATCAGTAATTGTTAATAAAGGGAGTTATCACAGAAGGTAAACGAAGATGCATAAAATACAATATGAAAACAACATTCAAGATTAAACTAATGTAAGTTTTTTTTTATATTTTGATTTGTATAAATTTTGATTTTGTTTTTGATAAATTGATTTCTTTATAGATTAATTGTTCTTTAAGAGATTTCCAAGCGATTATTTTGTTTGTTTTATAAATTCAGTGTTTTCAGTTTTAATATGGTTTTGAGCTATCCGGCATAATAAAAATAAAATTATATTTCTATAAAAGTTCAAAATATTATAGATATGCCGTAAAAATTATAAATTTAATAACTTTTTGTGTTTCGTGAGACTGTCTGCCTCCCAAAGGTTGGTGGCTAAACTATAGTCTTAACAAAAAAGTATTTCTTTAGCTCCTAATTAAAAAATGTGCTGTTTCATCCTTTTAGGTAAACAAAATGTCGTTCTTAAATTCACAATTTGTGTAAAATGTGCAGTTCAAACTTCACAAAAAACATGTTTTAAATAAATTTTTATTTAGTGTAAAAAATTAAATAAATAAAAAGGTAATTTTGTTTGATCTCCAAGGGGTTGTATATTAAATGAAATCAATAATTTAAATTTATAAACTATTGTTAAATTGAATCCACAAAACAAATTTTTTAGTAAGTATATTTATTTATGACGCGTTTCGAATATTAAATATTCATCATCGGTACAAAAAATATGACTAAATCTAAATAAAAACAATTATGCATTCTTTAAATTTTGATTGAAAAAATTGTTTTGTGGATTCAATTTAACAATAGTTTATTAATTTAAATTATTGATTTCATTTAATTTCACAAAAAAATTTGTCGGAGCAGAAAAATATGTATCTGTGCAGGCTATTTAGATTATATTTTGGGTTATGTCAAATTAAAAATAAGCTAGTAATTTAGTGATGCACCGAGTACCCAGAAATTACCCGGTACCCGGCTACGCCTACTCCATAAAATATTCCAGATAAAATAGTTTTATTATGTGACCGATTCTTCTAGAACGGAAAGAATACTATTTAAGCATGTTACTTTGTACAGGATTAATTAATAGTAAAAGGAAGCTGGATAATGTACATAAAATTGTGTAAATAAAAGTCAAGTAAATTTTAACTGAATAAACGTTTAAAGTCTCATTGCATAAAAATATTTTGTGTATTATTTTGGACGTTAAATCTTTACATTCAACCGTTGGATCTTCTGAAGCTAGTTTTAGTACCTATAAATTCTAGTAAAAGAACATATTGTTGCTGATTTGGTTTAGCTACACACTTTTTGGCCACAATTCTTCGTAGAGACTTATAGATTAACTCAGGTTATAGTAACCTTTAGATTTAATTTAGTAATTTATGTCTAGGTGAAGAAAATCTTTGACAGTTTTCTAACTTGAGAACATGCCAACGCTGCAACTGCAATCTCCAAGTGCTTAGTATTTAACGTAGGAGTTACTATCACCCAATTAATATAATTAAATAAGATAAGATGACATGATATATGAGATGGAAAATAACATGATTCAAAGTACTAAGAGTAATGCTTACGGGCTAGGCGTAGGGCTAACATCCTTATAATCCATAGGGCTAACATCCTTATAATCTATATGTTAGTGTAAACCAACCTTAAGATTGCTACAATGCTACGTGTGGAAACACTCTTTAATTTACTTTTAATTCTTGTAGTTTGATTACTGTCAATTGTTCTTTTGTTCTAAAAGTAATAACACATGTTGTACTTTTTCATCTATTAATATTTAATAAATCTGTTCATAAAAACACATTAAGACTTATAAATTACAAACTTCAACAGGTTATGGGTCCAGACACCCTAATCTTAATGTGTTATAAATATTAAACTAGTAGAAAACAAAAAAAACATTTTCTGCAAGTGTCACACGTGATATAACTTTGTACGCAAAAATAATTCATTCGTTTTCTTATATATAAAGTGGTGTAAATTTGGTTTACGGATACCGGGACTTTATGATTATATAAGATACTGTGAAAATGGAAAAAAAACGAATTAACCAAAGTGCGAAAGTTGGAGAACGCAGAAAATTGGGAACAATGGCGGTTTCAAATAAAAATAATTTTAAATGCAAATGATTGGTTTGGCGTTGTGTCTGGAGAATTAAAAAAGCCAATCAGGGATGAAACAAAAGGGGAAAATGATGTTCAATATAATAGTTGGAGGAAAGCTGATAGCAGTGCACAAATGGTGATAGCAACAACACTGGGTAATCAGCCACTGACATATATAATAGCGTGTAATTCAGCAAAAGATATGTGGGACAAGCTGCATAGTATATATGAACAAAAATCACAATCAAATATTCATTTCCTACAAAAAACATTTTATACTTTTAAAAAAAATCATACGGATAATATGGCAACGCATATTTCACATTTGGAACAGCTATCACAAAGTCTTCGTGAACTAGGTGAACCAGTATCAGATAGTATGATGATTACAAAAATATTAATTACATTATCTTCCAGTTACAATCATTTTAAAAGGAACTGTCCGAATAGAGAAAAAGAAAAGAATGTTGGTGGTGCAGCAAATAAAACAAAAGGTGATGCTTTCATAAGTGAATTATTTGTATCAGCAACGTCATCGGACATTGAAAGTGAAACTTGGTATGTAGATTCCGGTGCTAGTGAACATATGTGTAATAAAAAAATATGGTTTACAAACTACAAAAGTTATAACAATTTTCTAAAAATCCGTATTGGAGATGGATCTTTTATAAATGCCATCGGTTATGGTGATATAAACATTTTATGTTTAGTAAATGGAAAATGGTTTGAAAAACATTTGGCAAATGTTCTACATGTACCAGATATTAAGATAAATTTATTTTTTTCGGGTGCTGTGTTAGATAAAGGCTACACTATGACGTGTGATGAAAAATTCTGCAAATTCTACAAAAATAGTGAATTGGTTGCAGTGGGAGAACGTCAGACAGAAAATCGTTTATATAGAATGAATTTTAAAGTTATTCAACCTGATATAATTGAAATTCATCAAGCAAATGCAGTCGTTTCAACGGATTTAAGATTGTGGCACGAAAGATTGGGTCATCAAAGTATACGTCATGTAAAAAGGGTGCTAAAACGTTTAAATATAAAAGTGGATGATCATGAAAATTTTTTTTGCGATGTTTGTATGCTTGGCAAACAGCATCGACTACCTTTTTCGAATAGTAAGAGTTGTGCAAGTTATCCAGGCGAAATAATATCATCAGACATATGTGGACCCATGCAAATACCATCAATTGGCGACTCGAAATATTTTGTGCTTTTTAAGGATGATTTTTCGAACTACAGAAAAGTTCATTTTGTCAACCACAAAAGTGAAATAAAAAATTTGTTGGATTCTGTTCTAAATAGTATCGAAACCGAAACTGGAAATAAAGTTAAAGTTTTAAGAACGGATAATGGAACAGAATATATTGATAAAAATGTTCGAGAAATTTTAGAACGACGTGGCATTTGTCATCAAACAACCGTACCATTTACTCCTCAGCAAAATGGTGCAGCTGAACGAGAAATGAGAACATTGGTGGAATTAGCAAGAATTATGGTACATGCAAAAAACTTAGATTTAAAATTTTGGGCAGAAGGAATTAATACTGCAGTATTTGTATTGAATAGAACGGGTGCTTCAAATGATAATGATAAAACACCATACGAGCTACGGTGCAACAAAATTCCAGATATTTCGTTGTTTCGTGTTTTTGGATCAAATGTTTATACTCATATATCAAAAGAGAAGAGAAAAAAGTGGGATCGAAAATCTAAGGCTGGTATTTTTGTAGGATATAGTGAAAATGTCAAAGGCTATCGCGTATATTATCCTGATGAAAATAAAATAGAATTTAGTCGTGACATCATATTTAAAAATGAATGCAGCAACATTACAAGTTTTGACGAAGGTAGTAAGTGTTTTCCAAAGGAAAATTTTGTAGAAGTGGAAGTAGTTTTTGAAAATGAAAAACATTATAACGAAAGTGAAACATCAGAAAATGAAGTTGAAGATTTTGTAAGCGTGAGTGATGAAAACGAAGATATCACTGAAGTAGTTGATACTGGTGCGGCAGTTCTGAATAATGAAAGTTCTGAGAATACTTTTATTCAAGAAGTTACTCCTGTTCAGAGGCGTCAAATAAAAATTCCATATAGGTTAAATGATTATCATCTTTATATAGCTGAATGTGATGAACCTGCAAGTTATAGTGAAGCTATAAATTCAATTTATGCAAAGGAATGGAAAGATGCAATGAAAAGTGAAGTGGAATCATTACATCAAAATTGTACATGGGAGTTAGTTAAATTACCCGAAAATCAAAAGGTAATTGATAATCGCTGGATTTATAAAATCAAACGTCAGGCAAATGGTAATGTTGATAGATTTCGAGGTTAGTTGTGAGAGGATTTAGTCAAAGACCAGGTATTGACTTTCAAAAAACATTTAGTCCGGTTGTTAAATATGATTCGATAAGAATATTGGCTATATCGTCATCTTTAAAATTTAAAATGAAACAATTTGATTTGAAAACAGCCTTTTTATATGGAGATCTTGCTGAGAATATAAATATGAGACAGCCTGAGGGATTTGAGGATAATTCGGGTCGTGTTTGTAAACTTAAGAAAAGTTTATATGGGCTTAAACAGGCATCAAGGTGCTGGAATTCAAAATTTACCAATTTTCTAAAACATTTTGATTTGAAGGCAACTGAGGCTTATCCGTGCGTTTTTGTTCGGCATACATATAACAATATACTAATATTGGCTATTTTTATTGATGACGGTTTGATAGCTGCGAAAAACGAAGCTGATATCGACGAATTATTGAAATGCCTGGAACATATATTTCAAATTAAGGTTAGTGATTTTAATTTTTATTTGGGAATGGAAATTGATCATCTTGAAGATGGATCGCTATTTGTTCATCAATCTGGGTACATAAATAAAATTTTAAAAACTTATGGAATGGAAAACTCCAAGAAGGTGTCTACACCAATTGATCCACACCATTCTATGAATGTTGAAGATTATCGGGAAGAAGCTTTAATAAAAAATGAAAACTTTCCATATCGTGAAGCTGATGTATCGCTTAAAGGTTTTAGTGACGCAGACTATGCTGGAGATAAGGAATCGAGAAAATCAAGAACGGGTTTCATTTTCCAAATAGGATCTGGAACAATAGCATGGTGTTCGCAAAAACAAAAAACAGTAGCTCTTTCTACAACAGAGTCGGAGTATGTTGTAGCAAGTCATACAGTAAAATGCCTAATTTGGTTGGATCTTCTAAAACGTGAATTACTTTGTAGTGTAAATGAAATTCCAATTCTTTTCGTTGATAATCAAAGCGCTATTAGATTGATTAAAAACCCAGAATTTCATAGACGTACAAAACATATCGACGTAAAGTTTCACTTCATACGTGAGAAGTATGAACAGAAGAGTTTTATTTTAGAATACATAAATACTAAAAACCAGAAGGCTGATATTTTTACGAAGTCGTTACCTAAAACAAGGTTCCAGTTTCTAAGAGAGTTGATAGGTGTCACAACATCGAATGAAGAGCGCAAAGAGAACGAGTTTCCTGAAGATAAATCAGCATCGAGCAAAGTGGGAGTGTTAGTGTAAACCAACCTTGCTACAATGCTACGTGTGGAAACACTCTTTAATTTACTTTTAATTCTTGTAGTTTGATTACTGTCAATTGTTCTTTTGTTCTAAAAGTAATAACACATGTTGTACTTCATCTGTTAATATCTAATAAATCTGTTTATAAAAACACATTAAGACTTATAAATTACAAACTTCAACACTATAAGTTCGAGTATAAGGTCTTACACTGAACTTTAACTTTGGAGTATGTAAACTATCAACCAATCCGATATTCCTCAAAGTCTGACAACAGAGAAGAAAAGGTACAAAAATTGATCAAGTACTAGGGATCAGAATCTTTTTTTAGAGCTACAGCTTTCATGAATATATCGAAAGTGATCACTTAAAATGAAGTTCGAATTTTCAAACTCATATACGTATTCAAAGCTCATTCAAAAATTCACTGTTTTTTATCTTCCCGATTTATTTTACACGTCACCAAGTTCTGTTGCAGTTTATTAATTCTGTACAAAAAAAACATGTTTAAATAGTAGACAATAGTAGTTTTGATAATTTTTTTAAGATAATTCTGATACACATGTGAAAATTATCCACAATAATTTCGAATGATTTGCTAAAACACACCAAACTTTATTAAAAATCCTGCTAAATAATTTTTTTATCTATAAATATTATTCTTCGAACTAGGCCCGAATTAATTTCATGCAGTGCCGATGCTTAGTAGATATAAGCCGCATTCGACTTGAATGAAATAACTGAACAATTTTAAAAAATTGTATACAATTGTTGTTGTTTCGTTTAGTTTATTCAGTCAAATCGAACGCACTAATAGTTAGGATTCTGTGGTTTGTGGTTCCTGGTGTCGATTTAGCTTCACGAGAGTTAAACTGCTTTAATACTACTATGCTTTTGGGGTTAATTAAATTATTCTTTGTAAGTTTTAATCAGCTCTGTGTTATCATGAAAATTGGTCTTCTTTGCTAAAGAAATACTAATAGGATGTTTTAGCAATTTTGCAAATAATAGTACATTATGATGCTAGGACGTAAAGCTAAAGATTTTGGACGGATGTGGAGTTTGCAAATCGAGGCGCTAGCCGAGATTTGCACCCACATTAAGTCCAAAATAGCTTACGTCCGTGCATCATATACTATTTTTTATTCGCCGCAAGCAAAATATTTTATGAAAAGTTGTTTATTCTAAATTAAAATTATAAATTTTCATAAATTTTAAAATAAAAATATGTGGAACAAGTAACCTTTGACAAAATATTTATTATTTTTTCCAAATTATTGTGTAGCTATGACAACAAATGATAACAACTATTTTAATTGGATAATGAAATTTTGAATTTGAGGGTTGCTTTGATAAAAAATTTTATTTTTCATAGAATTTAAACAAATGCAAATGCTTCTTACTTTTTTGGACGTAGCTATGACAACAAAATAAATACTTGAAAAGTGATACTTTAAAGCCGCAAATCACAGTAATAAAGCAACACTTTAATATGTTGGCGAATAAAAAATTATTTTATGATGTAGTATTAAGTATTCAACCAATTAATTCATCTTTTGATAAATAAACGAATGTTGGTTTTGGTTTATAAACACAATCAAATCACCCAAAATATAATCAGTTTACTTAAGAGTACACCTCATAATTTGTGTTTCAGTTATCGTTATACGTTCACCACCACAACGTTCATAAGATAATCGATAATTTGTATAAAAATATGAGTAAAAACATTTGAAGTTTACAATTTTGTTTTATTGTTAAGTTTCTTTCTGTCCAAGTTATTAGATTATTTCAAGTATCTAGTCAGATATATCAAAAATGAGTTTATCGTCTAATATTACACTTAATAATGGAAAAGAAATGCCAATTGTTGGCCTTGGTACATGGAATGTAAGTAAAAATATTAGCAAATATGTCTGTCTTAATTAAATTATTGTAAAAATTTGAGTTAGTTTATTTTTAATTTTATTTTGAAAGTGGAAAAAATAACATAGTTCTATTTTAGGCCGCGTAACAAATAACCTGAATTTAGTTTTTTATTTAAAATAAATACTATTTGTTGAATTTTATTCGGTAAAGTTCGAATTCATTAGTATTTAATATGAGTTAGAAACAAACCTGTTTTTATTAAGATTATTACAAATAATTTGTTTATTTCTTAGCCGTGTCTTCCTAGCCGGCAATTATTAATAAAAAAGTTGTGTTGAACTTCGTTCCGTAAAATGAACGGATAGGATCTTAATATTACACAGATAAACTTTTTTCATACTGATATAAAAAACTAAATTATCTGAATCGAAATACTTAAGATTTCTTATATTATTGCAATATCTAAAAAATGATTTCTCCACCTATAGACTTGATATCTTTAAGTGATTCTAGATACCTAGGCTATTTATTTACAAACAATCAGATTATAGCAATTATAACTATCATATAGACAACTTTTTAGTCTCCACCAGGTCAAGTAACAGCAGCTGTTAAGTATGCAATTGATGCTGGATACCGTCATATTGATGGGGCGCATGTATATGAAAATGAGCATGAAGTCGGTGAAGGAATACGCAAGAAAATAGAAGAAGGTGTAATCAAACGTGAAGATATATTCGTAACAAGTAAAATATGGAATACATTTCACCGAAAAGATTTAGTAAGAAATGCACTTGTAGCTCAGTTGAGCACTCTTGGATTAGATTATCTAGATCTTTATTTAATCCATTGGCCCATGGCCTTTAAAGAGGGAGGTGAGCTTTTTCCTGAAGGCCCTGATGGAAAAATTTTGGGTGCAGATGCAGATTGGCTGGACACATGGAAAGAAATGGAAAAGCTTTATGATGAAGGTCTAGTCAAAGCCATTGGTGTTTCGAATTTCAACGAGACACAACTGAATCGTTTGTTAGAAAACGCACGAGTTATACCTGCTACTAATCAAATCGAATGTCATCCATTTTTACAAGAAAAAAGCCTAAGCGCGTTATGTAAAAAGCATAATATTGTGGTTACAGCATACAGCCCACTTGGTTCACCCCAACGTCCAGTGACAAAACCAAATGATCCTTTCTTACTTAATGAGCCAGTGATTAAACAAATTGCTGCAAAGTATAACAAAGAACCAGCACATGTATTGATTCGTTATCAAATGCAACGTGGACATGTTGTTATACCGAAGTCAGTCACAAAATCCAGAATAATTTCAAATTTTAATGTATGGGACTTTGAATTAACACCCGAGGATATTGCATCAATTGAAACTTTGGAACGCAATTTTAGATACGTCCCAATGAGATTGTAAGTATTTTTTTTGTTTGAATAAACGGAAATAATTAGCTTTTGTTGACTCTGGTAGACTCTTTTTTAATTAGTTTTGGTAAAACATGTTCGTCTTGAAATAGCCTAATATTTTGTCAATATTAAAGAGTCAAATAAGTCTTTTATTTCAAATTGTAATCTTTTTCTTCTCAAAACTTATAAATTTTTATGAACTTATGTAATATTGCTTTATATAACTTGTTTATAGTTAAATATTGAAAATAATATTTATTTTACTTTCTTTAGAGCGGATCATCTTCCAGAATACCCATTCGAGGATGAATAATAAATTGAAGAACTACTACTAAACTTTCAGTATCATATGCATTCATTTCATCATTTTTGATAGCTAAAATAAATGTTTGCAATAAAATATATGTGTTTTATTTTAACCGACTTTATACATTATAATTTATTTTATGTACTACTAGCGGAACCCGGCGTGCTTTGCTACGCCTATAAATAAAGTTTGTGTGTATACATTTTGTTGACGTAGTAGCAATAATTTCAAAGAGTTGTAATGAGAAATGATCTATTTTTTTTAAATATGAATGTAAAAGGATCAGCACTCTAGTTGATCAGTAAAATATAAAAAAAATAGTATTATATATACAACAAAGGATATATAAAAAAAACGCGATCAAATAAGTTTTCAGGTGTGTCTCTATATAGAACATTAGAACATACGGAACAAAAATGGATTCACAAATTTTCACAGTGCTCATGCGGTTTAATATACGCTTTCTTTACCTGTGGTAGGTTACTAAAAACGTTGCAAACAATTTTGATCGTTATAACATTTTATGGTCAGCAAGGGCAGTAAGAATAGTGACAATATATTCGATGAAGGTATAGAAGAAGTGATGCAAAAAAGGAATAGAAGAAGTGATGCCAAAAAAATCAAAATTATTTGGATGTTTTTGTATTAGAATTCATAGGATGTGAATTCATAGGGTGAGAAATATTTCTATTTAGTCAACATCCTAAGTCATTTTAAAGTCATTATTGATTGTTGCAAATCAATGCGAAACTAATATCTTACACACGGTCAATATATTGACATATATGTTCCATATATAGACAACATTAATGGAATATTAATTTTTGGGCGATTTTGTGAGCAATTATTGCTCAAAGTAATTATTGAAAGTATTATTCCCGATAATAAGTAATTATTGTCGGGATTAACCTCACACTTATCAGAGACATCATAGTTCAAACTTCAAAGCCATCATACAGACTCAGCCACAGTGGATGAAACAACAATAAAACATATTTTAATTTTCATGTTCAAATAATTTCTAAATTGAAACTTCATAATCTCATATTTATTTAAATTGAATTCTTCATCTGTGATTATACTATTGTAAATTGTATTTGTTCCCGACACGAAACACACAAAAACTGTTTTAAAGAAGTTTTTCTGAGCGAAAATAAAAAACGCTTTAAAATTGCGAAATTCATGTGAATTAAAATAATTACTTTAAGCTTTAATTATAACTATAAAAACATTGATCAAAGCAAACTACGCTCATAAACCGATATTTAAACAAAAAACCAAATAAAATATTTATCACCAATCACCAATCAAAAAATAATACACGACAATTTGAAAAAGCAAATCGTAGTGTATTTGCACAAACTTCGACGTTAAAAACAACGTTCTAAATACAAATACAACACCATCTATTGGATAACCCAAATTTATGAGGCGTATATCACACTATCAAATATATTGGTCAATAAAAAAATATGACATGAAATTGGGGAGTGCAAACGTTGTAAAAAAATCTTAGAGTATATATAAATATAGAGAGAACATAACTTTAAAATTGTATGAAGAGAGACATAAGAAATCGTGTTTTCTAATATGTCATATTCAATTTCTCATTTCGCCATTTGCATTTCTGTTTATTTACAACAACCAACTATTGTATTAAATTATAAATTAAAAACAATTAAATAATTTAAAACGAAACAAAAAGTACAATCTATTATTTTTAGTTGTGCTAATTTTTATAAAATGAATGAAAATAATTACGAGAGTATTTTACATTTATTGTGTTATTTCCAGTGATTTTATAATAGTGAATATTTTATTATTTTATAATGCAAATGTGCAAATATTTAAGTTATGTATACATCCTGAAAGTATATTATGAAAACTAGCTGGCGACCAACTTTTCATTATTGTGTAGTTATTTTTAATAGATAAAATATTAAAATTTATATGTTTGGTTAGAATCAAATCCTAATCTGTCATTTTTCTTATTTCTTTTTATATAGTAGCAGTGAGGGAGAAACTATTATTTTTTTGTGGTAGGTTTTTTTCTTATAGATTTAAAAGAAACTCGCAATAATTGTACAATTTTGAATCAAATAAAAAATTTATGCACGTCTTTGGGAAGACAAACCGGTTTCTCTCTCAGAGAAATAAAGGAAAACAAACAAACAAAAAAACGATTTGACAGAAGATCAATCACGATTAATATTAGTTATGGTGGTCGGTTGAAAAAAATAGACTTCGCTACCTAGTTTTTCATCCAGTTTTGATGACAATTTTTTTTACCTCTAATCGTTATATTTTAATTAGCAATACAAATAAGAGCATTTTTCAATTTGATATTGATTTTTGTAAATTAACATAGAAGATCAATGAAAAATTTAAAATAATAAATAAATAAATTTAAATTATTGTTTTCTTTAATTTTTACTCTTATATTTATTCCAACTTTATAAAAACTAATACAACAAATTTTTTACAGGTTCCGAATTCCGATACTTTTTAACACTTCTATAATTAATATATAACCTCCACCATAGTTTTTTAAGTATTAAGGGCAGTAAGAGTGTTTTACCGATTGAGGATATATGTTTTGAGATCGAGACGAAGTCGAGATCTCTAATATATCCGAAATCGGTAATACTCTTAATGCTCAAAATGCTTATTACATTTCTCGCACGATTAATAAAAATTCAATTAAAACTATTTAAATAATAATTAATAATTCACAAAATTCAAGTTTGAATGTTTTAAAGAAAATTTCTTAAAATGTCATTTCAAAATAGTAAGCTTTGCGTTTCATCATAATACTATAGCTTTTTTTGTTGCAAAACTAAATTCCATCGAATATATTTTCAAAATTAATTGCTTTTTAATTAATTGCTAATTAATCTTTTAACTGCAATATTTTTAAATGAATGTTATTTAAATTTGAAGCTAGTGAATAGACGTACACAATTATTTAACTAATAATCGTTTTTATTCACACCCTGAGGTCTCCTTTACTGGTAAGTAATTACTTACCGGCTGCATGATCGGTAAGTAATTACTTACCGACCAGTGATTTGTAAACGAAACTTACTATGTTTATTTACGAATCAGCGAACATGCAAAATCGCCTGATCGTGCAAAAAATTATCAATAACCTTTGGTAACGTATTTGACTTAGCATAATATGCTCTTCGTTTATTATCAAATAAAACAAAACTTTCTTTACTAAAACATATTTGATAGTCTAATAATGGCCTAACACGAAGTTCAAGTTTACTATCAATTGAATAAATTGATTTACGCTGCCATCTGAAAGTTGGCATATAAACCATTCATATTTAATATTTAATTCGCAATTAAAAAATATCTAGGGATTTAATCAAGATAATAACTATCCTATCTCTCAAGCTGGACCATCATACACACATTGTACAAAATTTCATTAAGATTGGTTACATTGTTGCGGAGTTCATCGCGGACAAACATCGTGACACGTGATTTTTATATATATAAGAAGAAAGATATATATATATATATATATATATATATATATATATATATATATATATATATATATACATATATATATATATATATATATATATATATATATATATATATATATATATATATATATATATATATATATATATATATATATATATATATATATATATATATATATATATATATATATATATATATATATATATATATATATATATATATATATATTATATATATATATATATATATATATATATATATATATATATATATATATATATATATATATATATATATATATATATATATATATATATATATATATATATATATGTATATATATATATATAT
>CAVNZG010001421.1:0-75239 GCA_963693315.1 Diogma glabrata
TCTACTTTCTTAAAATTATTCAAAACACCTGTGATGCAGAAATGGCTACTACAGACTTGAAATTATTTAAAATAAACCTAAAATTGTACAAAATTTTGGAACTACCAAAAACTGTAGTGGAGAGCTGATTCGTCAGCGTCCGCAAAAATTAATAAAGAGCAGATAAGTTGGATTTTATTCAACCGGTTTTTGCGTTTTGATTTTCATATACATAATTATAAAAAAACTCACCCGAAAAACGAAATAAAATATTGACGTTATCGTTACGTTTTACGTTATTGTAACGTAGTTTAATTTTTAAAACGTTATGAACGTAATTATTACTAATAACGCTATTTCATTTCGTTATTTCGTTTTTGCGTTACGTTACGAGTAACGTTTTGCAACACTGATATATATATATATATATATATATATATATATATATATATATATATATATATATATATATATATATATAACATATATATATATATATATATATATATATATATATATATATATATATATATATATATATATATATATATATATATATATATATATATATATATATATATATATATATATATATATATATATATATATATATATATATATATATATATATATATATATATATTGAAACGACTCTTCGTTGGTTCTTTTAGATTATTGAGCAATTGGTACTGTTACCTTTGTACGGTGCCAACCTTTGCAGATGTATCACTTTCATCTTGGTACGGGGTCCCTTTTGGATGCGGTAAATTACATCATTAATTCGTTTGATTATTTCATATGGACCTTCCCAATCTGGCTACAGCTTGGGTGATCTTCCCTTAGTTCTCCTGGGGTTGTATAGCCATACCAATCGTCCTTCTTGAAAACCGCCACTATTTGCATTAATGTCGTACCTGGTTTTCATTTTGTCACTGGCAATCTTAATGTGGTCTCGAACCTGTTGATGGATTTTATTCATCTTCTCCCTTAGTTGTCCCACATAATCTGTTTTCGTAGATACCAGACCTCCCGGGATGCCGAACTCGATGTCACTAGTAAGATGTAGTTCTCTCCCGAACATGACATTCGCTGGCGTTTCACATGGCGTATCGTGCACTGCGCTACGATAGGCCATCAAGAATAACGGAAGATTCGTATCCCAATTTCTTTGGTTGGCTGCCACTACCTTCGACAGATGTTCTTCCATGGTACGGATAAATCGTTCTACCATGCCATTCGACTGCGGGTTCATAGGTGTAGTTCGTGTTTTTCTAATGTCGAGTGTTCTGCACACCTCTTCCATCAGTTGAGATTCGAAATTCCTTCCCTGGTCGGTATGCAACTCGAGCGGTGTTCCATATCTGCAAACCCATTCATTGACTAATGTTTCGGCGACCGTAACTGCTTCCTGGTTCGGTATTGCATAAGCTTCCGGCCATTTTGTAAAGTAATCAATAACCACCATGATGTATTTGTTACCTTTTGTAGTTTCCAGAAATGGCCCCGCGATGTCTATAGCAATTCTCTCCATTGGGGCACCCACATTGTACTGTTGCATCTCTCCTCGAGTTCTAGTTTTTGGTCCTTTGCTCGCTGCACAAGTATCGCATCGCCGACACCATTGCTCTACGTCGGTTCGATACCTTACCCAATAAAACCTCTCCCTTACTTTAGCTAGGTTTTATTGACTCCCATGTCTCCTCCAGAAATACTTCCATGCAGCTTTCCCAGTACCTCTTCTACTCGACTTGATGGCAACACCAGTTGCTATAACACTTTCTTTCCATCAGCGGACTCCCATTTTCTTTTTAGTATCCCGTTGTCCATCAATAGTGAGTCCCATTGCGCCCAGTAGCGTTTCACCTCCGTACTTAAAGGTGCTACCTCTTTCCACTCTGGTCGCCTTTCCTCGGTTTTCCATTTCAAAATTGGAGCCATAGCTGGATCTTTTAGCTGCTCTCTTTTAATTGCCTCGGTACACCAATCGTCAGGAGTTTGCAACTTAATTTGTTCCACTTTCATTGCTTCATTTCTCCCAGTCCTGCTACATGACTTGCGCTTCTCAATACAGGGTCTTCTTGAAAGATTATCAGCGTTACAATGTATCCTTCCCTTCTGGTGTGAACCGCGGAAATCTCTTTCCTTTTTGACATCCACTTGCTTGTTTGAGAGGTTCATCAACTGGACTGGAACTACTCCTTCTTTTGCTGCTACTCGTGTTTTGCATTCCCGTCTGATGTGCCCTAACTGCCCACAATTCCAGCATCTTACTCTGCTAGATCTTCTTCGTTGATTTCGTTCAGGCTTATCTTCCAAACTTTTGACACGCATGATCACTTCATCAAGCGCTGCTTTTAGTGGTTCTTTAGCAACTTCGATCTTACGTACCCTATCTGAGCCATACGCTCTTTTTCCAGCTTCCATTTGCAGGGCCAATGCTAAGACTTCTGCAGGTAGTTTCTTTCCGCTTAGATACAGCTGATTTCTCATTTGTACATCTCGAAGAGCATTGATAAATGTATCAGCTGCCAGCTCGTCTCGATGTTCAGCGTTATAGTTCGGATATGACAGATTTACCAGTCTCACAATGTCAGCCTCTAATTCTTGCAAAGTTTCGCTGACTCCTTGTTTTCGTGTTTTGAGCTGCATGCGATGGAGAGCTTGCATATGACTTTCCCCATATCTTACTTCTAAGGCCTCCATTAGCTTACAGTAATCACGCTTTGTCGCTGATAGTGTCTGCAAAATTTCAGCAGCAGGTCCCTTCAATGCCAATATAGGTGCGTTTGCTTTTTGCTGGTTATTAACCCCAGTTGTTGCTATCTCAAATTGCATCTTAAATATCTGAAACGATGTAGATCCATCAAATGCGGGTGTTTTCACTCTAGCTGAAGCTGAAGTAGTTGAAGGATTGATCATGCTACCTGACTTCACTTGTGCTATTTCTTGGCGGAATTCACTCGAAAGATTGCGTAATTTCTCTTCATGTTCTTCGGTAACTTTCCGCAGCTCCCTTTCCATGTTGTTGATTTTAACCTCTGCACTGGATATACGTGACTCAATTACTTCACGTAGACTTTCTTGCTTTGCCATAATATCAGCAAATTGTTGTCGTTGCTCTACTTTTTGTTCTGCTGCCTGTTTCTCTTGTCGAGCCATCATATCAGCAAGTTGTTGTTGTTGCACTACTTTTTGTTCTGCTGCCAGAACTTTTTGTTCTGCTGCCTGCTTCTCTTGTCGGGCCATCATATCAGCAAGTTGTTGTTGTTGATCTACTTTTTGTTTCGCTGCCAGTTTCTCTTGTCGGGCCATTATATCAGCAAGTTGTTGTTGCTGCTGTGCCATCATTTCTTTCATCAACACCATCATCGGATCAAATGCTGGGGCGTTCTGAACCGGAGCTTCCTCCGGCTCTATTTCTGTGACCTCTGTGTTTTCACCTGCTTCTTCTAAAACTTTACGCAGCCGGAATGCAAGTTCTGCCTTCGTTCCATGGATTGGAGCATTCCTTTTCCTCAACTCGTCCTTTAGCTAGGTCTGGCTGAGATCACTAATATTTACTGTCTTGACCATTGTTTCAACAATCCCACTTCTGACACCACTGTAAAGACTCTTCGTTGGTTCTTTTAGATTATTGAGCAAATACGACAGTAAAAAGACAGATCTTTAGTTAACAAAATCCCAAACTTTATTTATCAATCAATTACAGCAACTTCCGATTTTAATTGCAATAAATTCTATGGTCTCCAATTTACGTACGATAAATTTCACCGCTTTTCCACAATTTGAATCAATCAGAGTCGGAATCGTAAAATCTGTATTTACTATTCCACTAGGTTCAAATTCTTTCACTATTAGTACCCAGGCTCAAGTACCACCGATTATTCCTTCTACTTGCGAATATTTTAAAACACTTTTAATTGCAAAAATCTGCCTATCTGATATTTTGTTCGCTTATTTATATTCAAAAACAAATAAGCAGAATCTTCTGGTTCTCACTGTAGTTGTTTCTAGAAACAATAGGCCACTCCTCCTTTTAATTTATTAATGTAAACATTTGTATAACAAATCTAATTTTCATTAATTTAGCAAATTGTATTAGTTAAAAGGAGTTAACTTCTTAATTCATCTTTGCCGAATGTATTGGTTATTTATGAGTAAATTAACCCATTCTGGACGAAGTTTGTTACAATATATATATATATATATATATATATATATATATATATATATATATATATATATATATATATATTATATATATATATATATATATATATATATATATATATATATATATATATATATATATATATATATATATATATATATACATATATATATATATATATATATATATATATATATATATATATATATATATATATATATATATATATATATATATATATATATATATATATATATATATATATATATATATATATATATATATATATATATGTATATATATTATATATATATATATATATATATATATATATATATATATATATATATATATATATATATATATATATATATATATATATATGTATATATATATATATATATATATATATATATATATATATATATCAATGTATTTATTTGAACTCTTTAGTTTGAGGTATTATGTGGTTAACTTTGTATATTTTATGGTGATGGTTATCAAATCTATTCTTCTTTTAATATAACAACGCTACTTTACAAAAACTGTGGAGAAATTGCTAACGCCAGTGGGCAATATCTGTCAGTTGGTTACTGTTAACCTATACAAAATAATATTATAAGACTTCATTTAAAAATATTAGACATTTATGGTTAACTCAATTCCAAATGAATGATTTTGCATATAATATGTAAGTGTACTCGGTGGTTAAATTTGCATTTTTAACAAAACTGCCCATATCCAGTGAATCGACCGATTATTATGCATATTATTTTCAATTAATCCATTTTTATTAATATTTATTTGAAAGAATATTATGATTAATTTAATTTCTCCCAATTTTTCAACAAACATCTCAAGCTGCTGTTTAACATCATTTTTCTATCAGACAGTATTTTATCAATCAAATTGGAAAGAAACATTAAAAATTTCTTAAACCTCTATATTCGTTTTTGCCTCAGAATAAATTAGATTTGTGCTTCATTTTCTGTTTAAGTTTTTCTAACTAAACCAAATACCTTCAAAATGTCAATCCAAAAAAAATATTTTGGTATTACTTTTTTCGTTAAATTAACAACTAAAAATTACAATCATGTAATTTTGTACATGTTCAACTTTAAAAATCGTAAATAATTTGAAAAAAAAAAAAAAACTAATAAAAAACAAAAACGAATAAACGAAACCAAAAATCTGTAAATAATAAAATAAGATGAAATTGTTATCAAGAACGCCGAAACCACTCGTTTCTAATACTATTGGCAATAAAATTCTATGTTGTTTGTAAAGTATTCTTTTCGGATATTGCATAGCATGTACGATTTACTTTTCCAGAAACACAAAAGTAAAATGTATTTTATGAATAGTTTACAGTTCATTTTCTTTTATCTGTTTCTGTTTTTTTTATGATTATTAGTAAATTTTTATGATAAAATGAAAAATATGTGTTGTTGATTCAGTCTGGATCCTGCAATATAAAAGAGATAAAACTGTAAACTTTATTTTCAGTGTTAAAAGCAAAATGAACAATGGAAGTAATTAATTTTAATATCAATATATCATAAAAGAATTCGTTTTTGTGAATTAATTACCAGTTTCATGACCTTCGTTACAGCAGAACCATCGTTTTTGTTTGAACAGAATTTTCATAATCGCACGTTTGTATTTACACTGCAGTCTAAAACTTTTTCCTGTTTTCTGCACAGAGGAAATACTTGGTTGTTGACCAAATCTAACAAAGTTTATTCGATAACTTCGAAACGGACTAAAAACGAGTTTAAGTAAGCTTACTCAAAAATTCATTATAAATTAAAAAATCTATATCAAAAACACAGTTGAAAAAGTTACTGCAATTTTTAACAAAAGCTTTGCTATTTTGCTATTTGGGTTATGTAATGCAAGTTATTACTAAGTTGTAAAGCAAATGTTGCATTAAACTAATTCTAATACAAAACTACAATATTTAGTACAACTCTTATATCAAAATTTATTTTTTATAGAAATGGTAGAACTGTGAAAACAACTTGCTACGCTAAAAGTTTGAAAATAACTTGCTAATGCGAAGAGCATTAAATTTATCTTCAAAGCAAGCTTTGCATTGTTTCATAATGGAGACTTCCGTAGGACCTATATGTGTAGCAATTTGCATTACATATTCAGCTTATTTTTAACAGTGCATATAAAAATACTACACTGTGGTAACTTAGGAACACTTGACCTTAAATTAAAAACAAAACCTAAAAATAAAAATATCAAGACTTCGCTCTGGGTTAAGGATTTTGATATAGTTTTCGACAAAATACTTTTATAAGGACATTGTTTTTAGTTTTGAGCAGCGATGTATATCAAACATAAAACTCTTTGTTTAAGAACTTGTAATTTTTATCTCTATTAAGAAATTTATTACAAAACTAAAACGAAACATCAATATGTTGCCGGAAAATTATAACAGATCATAAATTAATATAATTTAGTGAAAAGATGATACATTCAGTAAACTACTCAAAAACCTCCCATTTAGCGTTTCGAGAAAATATTACAAAATCAAAACGAAGTAAATTCATATTTCTTTCAAAATTCCAAAAATATTGTAAAATTAAATAAAATCAAATATTTAAACTTTTTTCAAAATTTTAGAAATATTTCAAAAATTTTTACAAAATCGAAGATGAAAACTTTTTTCAAAAATTTCTAAACTTTTTTTCTTTTTAATTCTAAAAATATTGCAAAAATTATAACAAAATCAAAAATTAAAACTTATTCAAAAATTCTTAGAATATTGTAAAAATTATAACAAAATCAAAAATACAAACTTTTTGAAAATCCTAAAAATATTCAAAAACTCAAAATTCCGAAATTCTAAATATATTGTAAAAATTATAACAAAATCAAATATTAAACCTTTTTCAAAAATTCTAAAATATTGCAAAAATTATTACAAAATCAAAAATACAAACTTTTTTCAAAATTCCCAAAATATTTAAAAAAACTATAGCAAATTCTTTCCATGTCCAATTTCGTGTTCAATTACATTTACATCATACAAATAAATGAAATCATTTTTTGACACACTTGACAATATTTTTTTGACAAACTTATAACGCAATAAAATTCACAATAATAATAATTTCATATTCGATTACATTTCATTTCATATAATTAACTAATTTTATTTTTTTCTATAAAATAAATGAAAATCATTCATTTGACACACATCACAATATTTTTTTGACAAAATTATAGTGCCATAATTCTCTATAATATTAATAAAATTTCATGTCATACAAAATAATTAATTTTATTTTTTTCCAAAAGATTGGGTAAAAAATAAATAAAAATCTTTCTTTACTTGACAACATTTTTTTGCCAAACTCTATTGCAGTAATTTAGTTTTTGATCTCACATACCAATCCTTACCATCAAGGTTTTTTCACATTCATTATTACTACTCATTATCAGTTAAAATGAACGTTTTTAAGAAAAAATATGCATATATCCTTTTTTTGACACACTTAACGATTTTTTTGACACACTTCCGGTACAGTTATCGAACACATCGTTCTTGCGGCTCTTATCATTTAATATACCTATTTTTAGAAACCAGAATTTTTAAAATCCCTTCAGCGGTTTCTTAGATCTCGTCGGTTGTGACGAGCAGGCCGGCTTTTTGATTTTTTGGAATCGTTATGGCCTAAAACGTCGAGAAATGCTAAAAAAGTGGGAGTAAGGTTTTCACTTTTGGCTCATAAATGTAATACTTAGGTCTTTCAGACCGAAGTAAAATTATCTTTGCTGATGATCAAATCAAAAATGTTACTGCGTCGTTATCCCAAATAAATATGTAACGTCGTCCCGCGATCTATAAATTAGTTTATTTCTAACAGTAAAGCTCATTTCTCCATTAATTAAATATACGTTTTTTATTGAAAATTACACTGAAAAAAAGGTGTGCTCAACTTATACGATATAGGTATAAAATCAAGCATAAAAGTTGCTTAAATGTGCGCCAAGAATAACTATTCTCAACCTATTCTAATATGTAGAATAAGGGGCTGATAATTTGTTAATTTTTGAAATTCTATTATTATGAATTTAAAATCTAATTCAAGTTAATGCAGTTTCTCATTTCGAGTATAGTATAAATTTATCATTAATAAAGTTGTTAGCCTCTTTAACTTTAGACTAAATTTGTGAATATATATACTCTTTTTAAGAATATGGTATTCAAAAGCATTCTTAATACAAGAATACATTTATCACATAACGTAAATTAATCTAAGGCTTAGCATAATTTTAGTTTGATTAAGAAAATAGTGATAAACTTTTGGGTTGTTGCAAGACGTATATACTCGAAATAATTGTAAAATAAAGTTGAGTTAAGTATAATTATTCATAATCTGAGACAAAATTGGTGGATGTAATTTCTGCATTTGAGAATAAAAGCAATTATTTTGTAAAATATTTTATATCGATTTGAGACTAGCAATGCATTTCGAAAACGTTCCATTATTGTTTAATTAAGAATAACATGTTAATCCCATACACAACCCTTCTGAAAATAAGTTCAAATAGACAATATTTTTAATTTTAAAAAATTTATTTTTAATAATAAAATTAGAATTCTATATGAATACAATAAATATTCCTTCAATATGCGTTAAAAGTTAGTGTTAATTATTATTATTGTTTAAGTTAACAGTAAATCAATTTTTATAAATAAATTAATCGTATCAAAATTATAATACAAAATAAATAATAATAATATAATTATTCGTTAAAATAATTTTATTTTTAAAATAAATTCTAAATTATTGATTCTCTTTTATTAGAGTTAATTTAGACGTTTTAAAGATGTTATGTAAATTTTAAAAAAATTACTTTAATATAGAAAAATATATTAAATTTAAGTTCTATTTATTATTTCTTTTGCCTAAATATTTAATATAATATCTATTAATTATTATTTCCTTATTATTATAATAAAGGAAGTTTTAAAAACAATTTCTCCTGTTGCGTTCTCCGCAATGTTGTTAAGTTAATCTTAACCTATTCTTGTTTGATGTTTAATCTGGATAGGATTGATAACTTCCAAAAAATCTGGTTCGTGATGAACAGCAACCCGTGTTTTGAAGTAAATCTTAGAAATTAATGTCAACCTTAATAGAAATGATACTATAGTTAAATTCAAAATAAAATTACAGACAATTTATTTAACTTACTAGTTTAAATTTATTCGTAGAAATAAACATTTGAATAAAGAATTCCTTATTAGTACTGCTTCCTTGTACCCTGCTTGTCTCGTCTATATAACAATGAAATAAAATTGTCGTGATTGGAAATTTTCTTTAAAAAATTGAATATTTTTACCTGAAGATCATGAACTTGAACGACGTTTTCGCCCATAAAGTATTCCTCTACTTCTCAATCGGCTTGAACAATTACTATATTTATTGTAGAGAAAACCAAATGGAAACTCACTATGGTTGCTCGTCAGCTTGTAACAATACATCTGTAAATATACAAAATTTTGGTTTTCACTTTGTTTTAATTAAAAACTGATATGATACGAAAAGTTCAAATGAAGAAAAAATTGATGATCATTGCGGATTCTAAAAATGATGGTACTTCTATACTTGGACTTGGTTGTCTGGCTCAGTAGCTCGCTAGAAAACACATATTTAAAATTTTCGCTTTGTGACATTTAAGGCTTTACTGATATGCATGTACATATGTGATCGTAATAAACAGTTTTATCAGTTTTAAAATCTACATATATTTAAAATAAATAATATTGATACTCACCATAAATAGGTTTTAAAAGCACTAAATTATTTGACCCAATTTTCTATTTGACACAATTTTTAAAATAAAAATTCACAATATCATACACTTAATTATTTAAATTCAATTTTCAATATTTATTTCTCACTGTATATATTATTTTTGTTATTTTAAAGGTACGATTCGAACACTTTACTCCTTTAAACTGCAACACGATATGATTCTGACAATGGTATTGCTAAGTAAAAAACCAAACAGCATTGATCATATATTGTTATATTACATATATTGTTTTAGTCTCCACTTATGAAAATTGTTCTTACATTAACTTAACAAAATTGTTTACAATAAATCACTTAATTCTCTACTTGAGTAAAAGAAACAAAAATGTCGATAAATTGTTGATTAGATACCATTATTGATTATATTTTACATTAATCAAGAAAAAATAAACACAATGTATGAATTCATATAATTTTGAATGTAGAATTATATGCAAGAGTTCATGAATCATGAACATATCTATATTCTCCTCCTGAGTATGAAACTATCATTAACGTAAGCCTAACCATCATCAAGAAATACTCAATTACTAAGACTAAAACGGCTACCGTTGACTGAAAATAGTTCAATGGCCAGCACCGTTAACATAAGTGATATATCACTGGTATTGTCATAGGACTGGGGACTGGAGTACTCACGGTTGTCACACCTATAAAAATTTAGAATAAATTTACAAATCCACAAAAATTGATGCCGTCGTCCGTAAAATTAATAATTTATTGTTTATATAATATTATTTATTATACATATTTAATTTGCAGAAAAGGGGCAATCGCCAAAATTAATGCCATTTTGAATTAAGTCCTAAGTTTAACTGATAATTGTTTATGTGTTTTCAAAAGTTATTTTAAAATTAAATTAACTTCTCAACTACATATATTCTATAATCTACTAAGTACTAACTATCTGCATGTTAAAAACATTTGATATGATAATTCTCAAATTGAGTAAAATCGCTTTTAAATTTTAGAAATTGAGTTAAAAAATTTGATTGTAATTTTCTCAAAATCAAACTATATTAGAAATACTTCTTCAAGAATTGGTTTTTCTGCAAATGATTGTAAATATTTGACTAGAAATGAGAATAAACGTTGCACAAAATCATCGATATATTGAAATTCTATTTTGAAGCGTATAGTTATTAAATTGATCATTAAACCTATTAAAACAAATGTAAATGATTTTAATCGAGTATTTCATAACTAAGTCAAATTGACTAATTTAATCTTAATTTAGAAAATGGTCTTATTGATAAAATTAATAAAACTTCTCTCAGGTTAAACCAGTTATTCTATAATCTAGAAAATGAGCTTCGAATTTTCATCAACTAAGAGTTTCTGTATTTGAGATTAGCTTCTACTTAATATTAGAATACGATTTCTCTCAGTGTAAACGTAGAATATGATGGTCATACTAAACACTCTTTATTTTTGTTAAATAATGACTAAAAATTGATTTTAACGTTTTATTTGTTTATAACAATAGAAATTTGTTAATAATTTTTAGAGAAAACAGTTGGTTTTCAAATTCCATTTTATGCTTTAAAATAAAACAGACAAAACTTTCTATCTTTGAACCGAGGTTATGAATTTTTGAAAATAAGTGTTCAAGCCAAAAATCACAATATTCTCGAAATTTAGATCCACTCTATTTTCCCTAAAAAAATTCTCGAACAAGTATATCTTTTTGTTTATATAGAACCCGTAAAAAAATTTTAGCTGAATCAAAAATGTCTTAGTCACATTTTGTCCTAATCTGTTAGGTACGTAAAAGAATGACACATATATAACATTTTTTGTCGTCCCGCGCTCGATAAATAAATTTATTTCTAACAGTAAAAATCATTTCTCCATTAATTAAAAATACGTTTTTTAAAGGAAATAAAACGCAGAATACGATGGTCATACTAAAAACTCATTTCGTGAGTGGGGCAATGACTAAAGATCGATTTGAACATTTTATTTGTTTATAACAATAGGAATTTGTTAATAACTTTTAGTAATATTAATTTTTTTAAACTTACATCTTTTTACTTTAAAATAAAACAAACTAAAAGTTTTTATCTTTAATAGAACCGAACTTATGAATATTTAAAAATTACTCGCAAGTCAAAAATCACGAAATTCTTAGTTTTTTGATGTTATATGCAAATAAATTTGTTGACCGGTATAATGTGCAGCAAGTGAGTATTATAGATACTTTATATAGAGTTAAAAAGAAATTTACGTACTATAATTGGAAATTATGTAACACTGGATATATTGAGAGATGGATTGCATGGAAAAGGAAAGGAAATTTTGGACTGGATTAGGAGTTTGGTTTAGAAGAGTTTGTTTGGGAAAAAAGAAATGGAATTGACATTGGTTCATATTATGGTATCTGGAACATTTATTGAGAATATTAGAAGACTAACAATTTATACATGCGGATCCACATTCAACAATTTAATAATGTAAACTTTTCTTATTTTGATTTTGATTTATATAATTTTTTGTTTGTGTTTGTTTTTCAATTAAAATATTTTTTTCTGCTACCCAACATAAAAAATCTACTTTCGATGTTTGTTCATTGCATCGAAAATTTCTTTTTCGTCACCGGTGATAAAAAGACCTATACGAATTACCAGTGGCGTATCCAGGATTTTTTTTGGGGAGGGTGCATTTTTTTTAAATTAAATAATAAAAACTATGTACGCAAATTTGCATTTATTTCTTTTATAATATTTGATATGTATCACTACAATATAATTACTTTTGTATATATTTTACAAACAAATTTTAATTTTCGTTTATTCTTTTGCAAAATATTTAGCACTTTTTCTTGATCTACTTTTATATTCTTGTATATGTAAAGTAATGAAAGGCCGTTCAATCTGTTTTCTGAAGTAGAATTTCGCAAGTAGCTTTTTAAATATTTTAAAGTTGAAAATGAACGTTCTGAAGTGCATGTCGTGACGTCACTAAAATGTTTAATAATATAAAAACATTGGGATAAAGTACTGAAGTAAAGTAAAGTACTGAAGTCACATCTGAAGTGATTTAATAGCATAATTATGGTGTTGATTTTGGCTTTAAGGGGGTGCATATGCACCCTCGCACCCCCCCCTGAATACGCCTATGCGAATTACTTTCGTACCTAGTGACGGAAGTAGTTTTTTAAAAACCATCTATTTTCTAATTATCTAGAATAAACCATCCTAAAATACCCGTTAAGACAATCAATTGATTGAATGAAATAATTTTGTTAGTGTTAATTTGTCTCTGTTTGGAGGATGACGTTAATTCATTTTTGAATTATTTACGGACAATTTACATTAAAATTGTAAAAATAATAATAGTTAAATATATAATATTCATATATTCTTTTTAAATAGTATGATAAAAACAGTTGGTGTTAATATATTTTTAAAAAATATTATTTCACCTATTTATTTAACAAAAATGAAAAAAAAAAATTTATTTTACGTAAAATAATTTGAGTTGTGTTAAAATATATCAAGAATTTACGTAACCTCATACCCATTCAAAAACTAAATCAAAACTGATATTTTTATTTTAGACATCTGAGTCTGACTGAAATCTGAATTTGATTTTGTTTATGACAAAGTACAAACCGTCTTTCGCTTTATAAGCCTACTAGACGTGAAATTAAAAAAACAATAAACCTACAAAGATGTGTTATTTAATGATTTAAAGAACTTTATAGAGTAAATAGAATAATAATATAGGATTTTGCAGCGTAAATAGAATAAAAATATAACATTATGAATAACCACTATATGGATGGATATGTAAAAAATTCACGAAAAAAACAATAAGGCTTGTAATTAAAGACAGCTATGTTTATAACATAAAAATTGGATAATTTATTCATATAGAGTAGGGTGTTTCATTTTCCAAAGATTTGATTTTCATATGACTTTGCTTACGCCCCAAGTCTCAGTGATGTAAAAGATATATTTGCCAAATTTCAAGAAAATTGGATAATGTTTAGGGGTTGCACACATTGATCACTTTAAGCTATATTTAGTGAAATTTACTTTAAATTTACATAAACTTTTATAAAACTAGTCAAAGTGTGCAACCTCTAAATATTATCCAATCTTCTTGAAATTTGGCATATATATCTTTTACATCACTGAGACTCACGGCGTGAGCAAAGTTTGCAAAAAATTCTACATTTTATTTTTTGCATGTAAAAATGAAACACCCTAATATAGAGTCATCTATTTTTTAATAGCAGAAATATAAATACACATATACAATTTTAATTTGTAACAGTGTATGTTTTAAAATGTGAATTGTATGTAATTATAAATGAAATTAATAATTAATAATAATTTTTTAAAAAGCAGTAGAAAAAGTACAGTCTTCTAGTCGCCGAAAATCATATTTTGAATCTCGCGACCATTACCAACCTCGGCTATCATCTCGGCTGGTAAACTGTCCTCTCGTTTCAAAATATGTTGTTTTCGGCATCGTTGAAGAATATACTATTTTATGTTAAATTAAAATTCCTTTTTTCGAAAATTAAATTCTTGTAATTTTTGTGATGGATAAGAGATTTCCAAACACGGATTCGTTTAACGTAGATTTAATAGATTCCGGTTTTATATTTATATTATCGTTACAAAGTTCAATTTGCTCTACAAATATTTTAATACTTTCTGTGTGAATTGTGTGTTTAATACTTTTCATGATGATAAAATTATTAAATAAATAGAGAAGTATAGCAATTGAAATGTTTTATGGTTTAAAATTTATATATTTTAATATGATTTTTTTAGTTTTAATTTTTCAAACATGGCGATTTCACAAAGCCTCATATATTTTAAGAGTTTGAATTTTAAAGCACACTGTTGGGATTCAGAATTATTGAGAGTTTTGCAAAAGTCGTTTTACAGTTTCATCAAATTTGTTGGCTTCTTTAACATCACACATTATTCATCAAAAAACCATTTACTCCAAACAAAACCAAGCTAACGATGGTGCAAGGAACATTGCTGCGCAGCACTTGAAGAAATAAATTAATTTGTAGTAGTTGTATTTTCGTTTTTGTACAAGTTAAAATTTTTCAAATCCGCAATTTAAATTTTTAACATCCTCCCTTCATTTACTATTATCATCTATAATTGATAGTATTTTGATAAACCAAAGGTAAAATCAATATGAATTTCGAGTAACCGTATTTGAAAAGTTTTAATATATTTTATGATAAATAAATTTATTCCAAATTTGTAGTTCAATATAAAAACAGAATTAGTTTTTATTTATTGTGTAAAATCACGTAATAACATAAAGTTAGTCGTAAGTGTATTTAGTCAAGCTATCATTGTAACTGTTCACTGTATAAATAAAAGCAGCAAAAAATGTATACTTATGTATGTACACTTGTTTAGTTTTTGAGAAGTTTGATGTAATAAAACCAACATAAATTAACGATTTATGCAATTACCCCTGGCACTTATTCGTGGGTAAAATATTTTTTATAATTAAAATGTCAAATTAAATTGCGTAGCATTTTATTTTTCTATTACAAACAAACTAGTTAGGTTTACTTATCAAAATATAAATCCAGTCGCAGGCTGTTTTCAAAGAAAGGATAAGTATACCGCAAAGGATTAGTAATTACGAACTACGAAGTGCATTTGTAGTTATAACATCAGTAGTAATTATGTTCCAAAATGAGCCCAGACTAATCAAAAAATAACTAAATATTCCAAGCGATTAATAATAATTATTAAATGTCCAAGGTCTAATGAAATTTAAAGATTTCAAACCAAGCCAATTTGTTAGACCTCGTTCAGAAACAAAGACTATAAAACTTGACTATGGTAAGCCATGGACACGGTCTGCCTCGTGCAACCTATCCAACCCTTTCTAATCTAATGGAAAATATAGTTACTATACTATGAGCGTGTTTTGCAAGTAGTAAAATATTATTGACCATAATCAACTATATATGTTGATGCATTTTAGGGCATATTTATTAGTAAACTAAACAGTAAAACTTTATTAACGATAGAAATCCATTAATAAACTAACGTTTCATGTTAGTCAATGCGTAGTCGGAAAATTATAACTGATCATATATAATAACATGAAATAAAACGACGATAGACTCAAAAAAATTCTCAAAAATTTCTTCATTTAGCGGTTAACAATTTCAATTTTTTTTTTTTTTTTAAATACTATATGGGTCCATTATATTTCAGCAGTTATAAAAACCGATCTCACCAATTTTTGATTTTTTAATTTTATCACATAATTTCATTAATAAAGATAGACCCGTATTTTTAACTTCCCGATATGGGAAGTTATTGTTTTTGGGTCGATTTTCGAAATCGGAATTTATATGATATCTTTACGTTTCATGACCTCCTGAAGTGTTTAGACTACTTTAGCTGGCAGTCTGTATGTGTGTGTGTGTATGTGTGTATATATCGCTGTGTGGAATAATTTTTGCCCAACGCTTTCTCAACAACGGATGGGTCGATTTTAGCGAAAGTGGTCGCAATCGATGTATCTTGGCGTAACTTAGAGCACAGTTCTTTTCTAGTGAAATTAAATCATTTGTTTTTTAATGGTTTCCAAAAAACTGGGATGTCTGTGGTTCGTTGAACAAGTGTTTTTTTTAAACTTCAATAACACTCAGTCCTGTCAAACAAAATGTCTACGCAAAAACTGTATTTATAAGCGTAGCGAAGCACGCCGGGCCCTCCTAGTATTTATTAATCATTTCATTTCCACACGCATAAGAAAAAGTAAAGAGGTGTCAAGGGACACCCGGATGGAACGAAGTTCCTTTCGATTAGTTAATGAAGGAATGGTTGTAATAAAAAAAATTTTATTTTTTTTAGTTTGGGAAATTTGGGAAATTCGGGAAATTTGGGAAATTGTTTGTTCAATTTCTAATCAATAGAAAATAAAAAAATTAGTGAAGGAATTGTTATTTTCAGACACCCTGAAAAATTTTATTTTTCAGGGTGTCAAGGGTGTCAAGGGTCAAGGGTGTCAAGGGTGTCAAGGGTGTCAAGGTGTCAAGGGTGTCAAGGGTGAAGGGTGTCAAGGGTGTCAAGGTTGTCAAGGATTTCAAGGTTGGCAAGGTTGTCAAGAGTGTCAAGGGTGTCAAGGGTGTCAAGGGTGTCAAGGGTGTCAAGGGTGTCAAGAGTGTTAAGGGTGTCAAGAGTGTCAAGGGTGTCAAGGGTGTCAAGGTTGTCAGGGTGTCAAGGTTGTCAAGGGTGTCAAGGTTGTCATGGGTGTCAAGGGTGTCAAGGGTGCAAGGGTATCAAGGGGCGTCAAAGGGGTGTCGAGGATGTCCAGGGTGTCAAGGGTGTCAAGGTGTCAAGGGTGTCAACTATTATAATATTGTCGTACTAATGATCGTACTTTTCGTGAGAAATGCTAGCATCTAGCAAATGCCACCATGCTCACCGGGCCCACCCCACAAAATGTCTACGCAAAAACTTTATTTATAAGCGTAGCGAAGCACGTCAGGCCCTCCTAGTATCTATTATCAAGAGATGCACCACGTACATCAACACTTATACCATTATCACGTCGACAATACAAAGGATAACCATTCACAGATTCTTTAGTATTTTCAGAAAAAGGTTTTGGAAAATTTTTACTACATTTACCATCTCTCATACAAACAGAATTGGGATTTAAAGCACCACATGGTCCATGCATCATATGACGTTTCACATATTCATGTAATTTAGGAAAAAGAATGGGATCCGAGATTTCAGTACATACAAATTTATTAATCATTTCATTTCCATCAATTCTATCTTCATTTGACAAATTTAACAAACACATCATGCAGGAATTAAAGCACCAGTACGATGATTAAAAATATTATGAATTTTAAAATAATAAATACCACGTGCAATTCATTTCTTCATTCACAACATTCATTTCACAATTAACACCATTCATGACACCATTCATTTATGAAGAAAAAACAGAAAAATAGAACACGGCTATTATGAAATATTTCTCTATAGCAGGCTACAGACCTACAATCAATTTGTCAATCAGTTCGAAAACGAAATAACATTTAGTGTAAAAATCCCCTAAATTTTATTTCGTTTATTTTCGTTTTCAATTGATTGACAAATTGATTGAAGGTCTGTAGCCTGCTTATCTTGTTTTGCACAGAAAGAACAAATCAATTTTATGAATTGTTTCTTTAATTTCTAATCAATAGAAAATATTTAAAAACAAAGAAAAATAATAATTAAATCAAAGAAATTCAAAGAAAATCAGAGAAAAGTAATAATAATAAAAAAACAAAGAAAAATAATACGTCTATCCACTCTTAAATCAATGCATAAACTAAATTGAAATTTGAAAAGAAAATATAAAATACTAAATATTAATAATAAAAAAACAAAGAAAAGACTTGGTCAATTCCATTTCATATTGTATAGGGGGCCGTTAAATTCAAAAATACATTTTAATTCGTCTATAACTTTTTTATTTATGATCCGATTTGTGTGAAAAATCTTTAAAATCTAAGTTACACTAACATCAGTTAGCAGTGAAAATTTTAAATGAATCCATCTGCGAATAAAAAAGCCTTAGGCTCCAAAAAGTTTTTTTTAGCGTATAAGATTGATGTGTCGTATAATAAATAAATCTTAACTTTGCGTATTTAAGGCTTTAAAAACCCTAATTGAGGTAATATTCACTTTTTGTTGGTTTTTTTTTCAAATTTGTTTTAATATTTGTTATATCATGTCTCGTTTTTTATTTGTATTTATGTTCTATAAAACATACTTTTGGACAGTTAAATTAAACTGTATAATATTTTATGTCTGGTATTTTAGTATACCTTATCCAGTAACTGGTTAGTTTTTAATCTTGCGGGAAGTTGTTGGTGTGGCTCCTATGGTCACACCCCAATCCCACTAGTTCATAATGTTTTTTCCTACACAATCATCTTTTAATCATACCATTGTTAAGCGATATAAAATTGGCTATAATATCCTTTACCTACAATTAAATTAAATACAATTATACTTGTTATTGTATAGCATATTTGACGTTTTCTAGTGTAAAATTTTTGTGTGTAAACTTTAAACCAATGTTTTGTCCAAACCGCCGCTTATTAATTCACTAATATGTTATTAAACTGCTTTTTGTAGTTTTTTATTTGAAATTTTGCTGCTGCAGATCAATTGTTTTGAGTTTTGCAGCATATTGAAAACCCAACGGGGAATATCCAATGTTCATATTAACAAGGTTGTTACTTTTAAACCGTTTATTACGAAAAGCCAGTGTAGTACGTTTACAAATTTATGCTCATTAGAAAGAATTATCTTTTGTCTATAAAACCTCAAAGCTGAAAATATCAAACTTTGTATCTTATCAGTACATTGTACGACTTTAAATGTAAAAGAAATTATAAAAATCACTCAATTTAAACTTTGAGTGCATGTATCTTCCGAAGTAGATACGGAACAACCCTCAAACTACATTTGTTAGAAAGCTTATTAATCTCTTCTTTCAAACAGTATATTAACATGTTTCATTTTTTGGTGTCTTCTTACTTTTTTAGGCTCTTTTGTGTGATCCTACTTTCTGGTAGCGGTAAAATCTAAAAAAATTAAAATTGATGTTTTAGGTTAGTGCAATTCAAGATCATTCCGAAATGGTTTGATTGTAAACAAACTGATATCTAGAAAATAAAATCCATAAAATTTATCATACCTCTGCTCACACAAAAACCAAAAAATTCCAAAACATTCTATCTTTGAAATTAAATAACAGTACCTCTAAAGGTAAAAAAAATAAAATAAAAAATACGGGTCTATTTTTTTAAAAGTAGAAAATTTTTCAAATTATGTGATAAAATTAAAAAATCAAAAATTTTTATAACATGCTGAAATATAATGCAATCTACTCATACTTAATATTTTCTATTAATCCAGCACACATTCCAGAAATTCTCTTCAAATTAGGTAAACGTTAATTTTCAATAATTATAACTGACCCGAGGTGATATTTTCTAACCAAACTTCTAACCAACTCTTTCTTAGTCCAGAAACTTCTTAGAAAACCTACTCATTTACCGTAATTCTGCTTTTAAATAATTACAACTTTTCAACTTTCCCTTACAATAATCCAACTGTTCCTATTAGTCCACATAACTTCTAAGAAAAATTAACCTAGAAAATTTAGTCTCCTTTCAATAATTCCATCTTTCGTGGAAAACGACATCTAATCTAAAATAACGTAATATTTTCCAACCAAACTGTTCCTATTAGTCTACAAAACGTCTTAGAAAACATCTCCATTTAGTGTTAATGCTTCTTTTAAAATCATTATTATTGTTTAAAAACAAAACAACATTTACACTGCAACAGGCTCACATTTTCCAACAGTACCTATTGGTCATCACTGATCAAAACTAGATTCACTCAAAAAATTCTCACAATACGTTTCGATCTTTTCACCTTATTTCAACTTTTGTAAAAAACAATATCCTGTTATTTTCAAACTGTTTTGATATAAACAGGCACCCTGTTTATATCCAGGATTACAATTATAAGAAAAAATACCCACACATAGCCTGTGGCCCAGGAAAATTTCTAACTAAAAACCCTTGGTTCAACAAATCATATAATACATAATATAAAAACAAATTTGTTAATGACAGAAAAAAGTAAAAGAAATGTTAAAAAAAGGCATAATAAACATAAACTAGTACTTCCAAGAAATTTGTCCAGTAAAACATCCGCTATCACCCTTAAATTCATTCAGAAACCCCACTATAATCCAGAAATTTTTTATTCCATTTGTGATTACTGGTACATTCCATTAACTGCTCGGTTTTTCCTAAAGTGCAACCATCAATTTGATACATATAATTGAAACCTGACTTAGTACATATAAAGTACATATGATCAATAAAGTAATCATCTTTTTCAACTTTTACTTTAGTACATTTGCCGTATTTTTTACATTTACGGAAACACAATAAGTACAATTCACAGTTTTTTTATTCCACAAAACTATAAAGAAATTTCATTGGTTTTTTTCTATGTTATTTAAATTCCAAAACAAACTAGAAACTGAAAAATTAACACAAAACAATTTTGTTTTCATCAAACTATGAATTTTTTGGTTATTAATGATTAATTTCTTTATAAGATTCAATTGTCATAATTTCAATACAAAATATAATTTTTCTCATCGACTTTAAAAAAAAAGAAATTTTTATGTATGATATGATATTTGGCTTGCAAGTTATTTAAATAAAAAAGTTTTTTGGTTAAAGCCAATTTGTAAATTATTTATTATTTATGTTGTCCGACAATTGTTTCGGTTTATTTTAAAACCATCTTCAAGGACATGTTAAATTATCTAAACAAAAAAAATTCTTTTACAAAAAACAATAATAATATTTAGACAAAAATTGACATAAAATTAATAATAATAATAATAATTATTATAATTATTTTCATAATTATTTTTGAATTTTTCAACACGTATACTATATGATTTTCTTTCATTTTGATTCCAACATTTACTTAATACTTAGTGGGAAGCATTTTGGATGAGAAACATTTGGCTCATGAACTTAATTATTTGGCATCATGAAATGTTATTGAATATATAAAATATGGTTCAATCCAACTTCCCTCCTCCCATCTAATAAGAACAGCTGGCAATATTATGTTGTTTCAGAATAAATGTCATTTTTTTCATAGCAGTTAGGGAAATTATTAGAGATTATTAGAGAGATGTTTTTAAAAAAATTTTGTTGTGTGAATCCGGGTTGCACCACTTCCAATTAATAGACACAATTTGAAAATAACAGGTTCTTGCAGATCAAATCTTCTTTTTATACAAAAGTTGTAATAGTTAAAATAATATGTATTTACGTAAAACGAAAAACTTTAGTGAGAAGTTTATTGAGTAAATTCATTTTTGGTCATTGATGAATAATAGGTATGGTTGGAAATGTCAAATTATTGCAGACTAAATTTGTTTTGAAAATAAATAATTATATTTTGAAAAGAAGCATTTACGTTAAATGTGGAAGTTTTCTGAACTAATAGGAAATTATCATGCCGACGCTATATTTTCTAAAGCAACTGTTCCTATTAGTCCCGAAATCTAGGCTTTATAAATATTAAATATCACGAGTACGATACGAGTTACCGCCCGCGTTAATGTTATACAAATGTATTTTTATTTATTAAGGATTTTACTTTTATACGGTATAAAACGTAAATAATTGTGTGTTTTATACTGTTCGTTTTATACGTTTTATACGTACGTATAATACGTGTTTTATACGTTACCGTATTATACGTTACAACCCTGACTTAAACATTGCAAATCTACCGTGATATAAATTAAACAAATGAAACAGACAGAGAAAAACCATTAAAATACTATCAATTCAATAAAACATAAGGTCCTTCAAAATTTAATCAATTATTGATATTGCAAACACATAACAGCCAAAACTCGTTATATTTTTTTTTTTTTAATAAAATGTGTTGTGTAGTAGGAATTACAGTACGTGTCACAATAACACATAAAAACCTTTTAAGACCAAGGTCCCACAACAACATACGTTCAAAGGTGTTGATGGACGTAAATCTTTCTTATTTTATTTTTTGTTAAAGAATGGATAACTAAACAAAAAATCCTATCACTGACAAAATATGACATAGGCCAATATTTTATGATAGAATAGAGAAAATAAAAGTAAATTAAAAAGTAAATAGCAAACTTTTACAAAAATTTGGTGAAACAAAACAAAACTGTAGTTGCCAATAATCCAGCCGGTTGCATATTCCTTGATCCTGTGACGCGCTGTCTTTCTTCAAGATTAAAGCCCACACATAGTTCTATGAAGGCTCGTTTCTTCAAGGAAGCAATAGCGTCTCATCATCAAGGATTATTTAACAGCTAAGATTGCGGGGTGCTACCGTTGACTGCATACAGTTCATCCGCCACCACCCCTAAAATGTCACCTTGGCTAGTGATATCTCACTGCTATTGCCAGTGGTATGTGATATCTCACGTTAACTCGTATGCCAATAGCAGGGACTGGAGTACGCGGGGTTGTCACATCCGTAGATCAAAAATAAAAAAAAAATTTCAAAACAATAAAAACTGATCCCTCCATGCGGGAATATAAAAAAATTTTTTTTTTTGTAAACAATAAAAACTTATACTCTATCAATAATTCAGCATCAACGCTTCTGCGCATGATCTATTTACTTTATTTTGGTTTTTGTTTAAAACAAGAAAAACTATATTCGTTTCACATAGTAAAAAAAGTAAAGAAAAAAACCAATTGATTAAACACAGACATATAAATCCTAATTAAGTGATTTGAGAGGAAAATATTATGTAGCGTTATATTCTAAATTACGAAATATGTGGAACGCTGCATACGATCATATAACATTTTGAAACCATTTTAAGTTGTTTGATTTTACGTAGTTAAGGTATGATCAATGTGTTGACTGTTTCTCCTCATATTTTAAATGAAAATGTCTATTAAACAGATTTTTGTTGGACGTTACCGTTCATTATATTTAGAAATGGTGGAGCTCGGCTTCATAAAATAAATTTCTTACGAAACATTTTCCTAATAATTACAACTTTTATAAAAAAAACAACAGCTAATCCCCAACGACATGATATTTTCCAATTGTTCCTATTAGTTGGGAGCAGCTGAACTGGATATAACGATATTTCGTCTCCAATTTAATGTTTGACTACATTTTATGTCATACTAATAATTAATTTTATGTGGCAAATGATTCTAGTCCAAAATGTTTCCCATTATAATTTTGTCAAAAAATTGGGGAACAAAATGTATGAAAATCATTCTTTTGATACACTAAACGATTTCTATTGCACACTTTTAATATGATAATCAAGCTTTTGGTCTCACAAACATTTTTCGACTATCAAGATTTCTCCACATTCAATGTTAATGCTCTATTTTTACTTATAATACTTTAACTTTTTGTTTGACACACTTCCGGTACAGTTATCGACCACATCGTTCTTCTGGCTCTTACCATTGACAAAACTCATTTTTAGAAACATAAATGTTTGAAATCGCTCCAGTTGTTTGCTACTTTTCGTTGGTTATGACGGCCAGCCGGCTGGTCGACAGATAGATCAATATTTTTCGTTTTATTATAGTTGTTAAATTGACTGGTATGGACTGCACAGAATCAATAAATTCATACAGAATATTTTGAAATTCACCAATTGTAGAACAACCAACACCACAAGACACCCAACCGACAGATAAACAAAGAGACTTTAAAAATTTTGGGGTTTTTACTATTGGTAGTCAAAACAAAGAAATTGTTACGTTTTTTCAACCTTAATTCGAATTGGCCTTACTCTCAATTCGATAAAACCAATTCCCAACTCACGTTCCACAACAACAGGACACAATACAGCAAACAATATTCCTAACTATAATATTCTTTTAACAGCTTCAGAAACTTCAACGGTTTATTCAACGGTGTCAACACAACGTTCAAAATAATACACAAAATATTTCTACTCAATAACACTTAAAACTTTATTTATAAAAACTAATTTTAAAATAACTTCTATTTACACAATTTTATGTGCACGATACAATATTTCGTTTATAATTAATTTTATATCACATTTCACTTAAACTATCGCAATTTTAATTAAAACTTTACTATCGCAGGTCTAAATAAAACTATCTTAATTTTGCAAGACATCCCTCCTTATATACGATTCTGCATAATCTCGATTATTCGAGGTCACTTTTTAGAAAACTTGAGAAAATATTAGAATATTCGATTATTTTACGTTATGAAGATTTGATTCATAAAGTATTTTATAAATACTATTAATATTTTATATATAAAGTATTTTATTTTATTGTATTTCATGTTGACCCTTTTTCTAAGAAAAGAATGTGACCTTGTTCTATTTTTGAAATATTGTATAGTTAAAATTAACGTTTTGTATTTTTTTACGTTTATGAAGAATCTTAACAATACTTTTCTAAAGAAGGACTTCTGTGGCTTTATCTTGGCAAAGGTATCGCAGAGAAGCATGCAACTTATTTTAATGACATTCAAATTACTTGCTTTAGCATAAGCTTGTTAGCCTTAAACTATATGTTTTTCCACTATTTTTAACCATAAGGAGCATTAAAATTCAAACCTCACATAACAAAGTACAAACATAAATCAATATTCGTAAAAATTTATGTACTATGGAAACGAATCCTTACCTCATACTCGTTTACCAAGCTTCCTTTAATTTATTATTTAAGTATATCAAATCATTATTTTTCATTTTCCCTGCTTCCTAATTCTACAACGGATGCGTTTTACCAATTTGTATGAAAAACGAAATATAATAAAATTTCCCATGTTTTCTTCCCATAACTCTACATCTTTGCTTTTTAAAAGTTTGTTGCTTTCTACAAAAATATACACACGAATAATAAATAACAATTTTTTCATTCTTATTTTGACTCATCATCAATAATATTTTAGATAAGATCGTAATAAAATATAAATACGGCTAAATGATTTGCTTTATGTAAACGAAATATGAGATGAAAAACAAGAAATGGTTTGAACAGAAACAACCTTAAAACCCAATTTTATTTTTGCTGTCTTATTCAGCAAATTGTAAAAGAAAAATAGATGTAAAGGCGAATATCGTTTGCGAATGAAGAAATATTGTAGGATAATATATGGAAAGTTGTTAATGAAATGCAACATTTGCTACCTAGGGCTAGGTAAACGATTAAACCCATGATTTCATGAGAATAAGAACACAACAAAAAAAAAAAGAAATTCTAAAAATTGCTTCTGGTGTTCAAAATATTCTCTTTACTAACGATTCTCGTTAAGAAAGAAAATATGAAAATCATTATCCTTCCCATGTCGAAATTGTATTGTTAGAAGGGTAACTTTAAAATATTTAACTAATGAATTTGTTTGGTTTGAGCACTAGACGTCATGTGTACCAGTTGAATTTGAATTTCTAATATCTAGACTTGATGGCTTTAAAATTTTACGATTGATTTCACATATTTTAGTAGAACAAATTTCTTTTCAAAAAACGATATATTTGTAAAATTGTACCGCATGGAATATCTGAGCTTATAGGAAGGATCAGATTATAATTTGGTCTTCAAACAATTGATTATTCAACCGCGGTTATAGGTCTTAAATATAAAAGAAATCTTTATTTTATTTTGGGATTTAAAGCTGCGGATTGACGAAAATCTAAAGGTTGTTTTCAATACTTGCTAGTAGTGCAGTAACTAAATGTTTTCGGGACTGAGTTCTTTGAACCTTAACCGATTAAGTTGAAATTTGTAGCGATTGAAGCGACATTGCGATGATTTGCTTTTACCCTGTTAGTAGATGCCACCCCTTCTTGGGTGTGGAATTTTTTTCACTCAAAATAACCCCGAAAATAGATAAAGAGATACATTTAAAGTGAAAAGATTCATAGACGTTTTTTCCATAGATCGATATATTTCCAGTTATTCGCAATTGACAACTTGCATTTTTCGTTCAAATAAGCATGTTTTTGACGGGTTTTCACTCATAGCTCATAAAGTTGAAATGAACAAAAATCAAGTTTAAAACGAAAAAGAGATTGAATTTTTATGAGTTTTGTAAGTCCAAAACGAAGTAAGTTATAGTAGTCTGGGAGCCCGCCGACATAAACAGCAACTCATAAATACTCTTCTATAATTTTTTGTGTGGCTTAATTATGCCTAGTCTACCACTTTTTTTTCTCTATCATAATTTTCTTAGCCGCGGCTTTTTCTCTCCAGTAATTTTTAAACTTGTCAATATCGTATTAAGCTAAAAATTTATATATACTCTATTTTTAAAAAATTTAATGCCAAGAGAAATTCATGAATCGCGAGAGAAAAAACTTGTCCGACAAAAATTTCGGTACGTTAAGGGTGTCTACCGAGTGAAACATGTAATAATAACAATTTCGAAAAATTTATGGATAACCACCTGATTTTTATGAAAAATGCTTCAACAAGGTATGTAAAATCACATCCTTACATCGTCCGACAAGACAGATTTGCCAATTTTCCAGTCCGACAAGCGGACATTGACATTTTCACGGCGACCTAAAATTTATTCATAACAATTTCCGCTTTCGATTTTTTGCTGTTAAATGAAGCTTACAACGAGGTGAACAAGTTGTCCGACAGTAAAATATTACCATTTTCATAAAAATCGAACAAATTGTTATTTTTCAATTGAAAATTCACGAAGGATTACAGTATTTGCGTTTGTGAGCGTAAATACAGCATACTTCCACATAACCAGCTGTTTTTTATAGGATTACTAAAAAAAAGTATGTAGAATCCAATTGTTTAATTGTCGGACACGATATATTCTCCGAATTTCCAGTCCGACGCATGGAAATTATAGATTTTATGAAGCTTAAAATTTTTTGATGAAATTCTTTTTTGATCTTTTTTATTTATATTTTATAATTGCTATTAAGGATGTAAATAACATTTATGAAATCAAATATGCCCAAAATACATGTGCAGAAAGTCTGCACGCAGTGCTGCATGCATATCTGCATCTAAAATAGATGTGCAGAATTTTTATATAATTGACGTGCAGAATTTTCGTAGCAATGACAGTATTAATTTCGTAATAATGACTCTTATGTATTATGAAATAGTTATAAGTGAAAGTTGTCGCAATTTAAAGAAAACTGGCTTTTTTAATTAAAAGATAGAAGAAAATAATTGAATCGTTGTCTGTAAAAACGTTTATTTCTAAATTAAAATTTAAGTTCAAATTACATATACCACTGTTTACGATAATCCTTTCCCAAAAATTTATTTATCAACAATATTAGTTTTAATTATTTTATAATTTGGATTATTTACAATATTTGAATATCTTTATAAACAAATAATCATTACAAAAATAATTTTATTTTCAAAAAATTTCATTCATTTTTATTTGAGTTATTAAAAACATAATTCATTTTCAAACAAAATGTCAAAATAATCGATTTTTATCTGAGTTTTCAAGTAGTTTTTGTTTTTTTTTATTGTGGTAGCACTGCCTCTGTGCAGCGAAATTAGAATTAGAGATATCTTGCAGAATTTTTCTGCATGCAGAATTTACATGTAATTGCTCTCATATAACAACACATGTTCTAATTGCGCTGCATGCAGAATTCTGCACATGTATTTGGACCAATATTTACGTCGGATTGTAAAATATATTACAGAATAAACGTTCCTGCATAGATTGGAATCAAAAAATTTAGATCTCACCGACAATTTTCCCGAAATAATCAATGTGAAAGTTTTCATTCACTCTATGTTATATTCAACGGAAGTATCAAAATTTGATAGAAAAATTAAAAATTCAGAATGTTCTTGCAAAGACATCCGAAAAAAAACTTACGTTCAGTTTCTCTGTGCGATTTATGATTTTTTGAGCCAAAAAACAGCGGTGTCATCGGCAATCAGACGTAAATATTTAATTTAAAAATTTATAAAATCTTCTGCGTACACCGGAAAGCTATCCGCTGAAGTATACCTTATCCAGTAACTGGTTATTTTTTAATCTTACGGAAAGTTCTTGGCGTGGCCCCTATGGTCACACCCCCATCCCACTAGTTTTAGGTAGATTTGATATAAAAATCTACCTATTGCAATGGGCTTCATCTCGGAATTTCGGAAAAATTTTTGTGCCAAACGACTATATATGATAAGCGGAGACAAAAAAACAAAAAAAAAAAATTTAGATATATATATATATATATATATATATATATATATATATATATATATATATATATATATATATATATATATATATATATATGTATATATATAATATATATATATATATATATATATATATATATATATATATATATATATATATATATATATATATATATATATATATATATATATATATATATAAACGATATGAGATATAACGAAAACGACCGGCACTCTCACGATCGCATTTGTTGAGGTAGATCAAAAAAATGTCTGTACTTGTGTGTTCTAAAAATATCTTGAACAAGTTCGTGAATCAGCAAAATCCGACACGTGGTTAAGAAACTAGAGGCTTTTTTCTGAAAAAAATTGATTTTTCAAAACCTTTATAACGGCCGTTTGGATACTAATATTTCAAAAAAATTAACAAATTTAGAATCTTTGGAATTTTTTATATCAATTTGTTTTAAAAATAGACCTCTGCAATTTTTGCAAAAAATATTTTTTTGAAACAACCGGCACTCTCACGGTCGCATTTGTAAAGCCAGATCAAAAAACCTTTTCTAAAAATGTGCGTTTTGTTATTATCTTGGACAAGCTCCTAAATCAGCCCAATCCAACACATGGTTAAGAAGCTAGAGACTTTATACTAGAGAAAAAACTCTGTTTTTTAGATCCGTTATAAAGGCCGTTGGGATTCTAACATTTTTAAAATCTTCATAAATTTAAAATCTTTAAAACCTTTTTAATCAGTTTCTTTCAAAAAAAAGACCTCTGCAGTTGGAGGTTTCTGAATGAGCGGCTCCAACAAAAAAGCTTGTAAAACACAAAATGCGTTTGAATCAAGCGGCGCTCTCACGGTTGCATTTGTGAAGCCAGATCAAAAAACCTTTCTTAAAAATGTGTGTTTTATTAAAATCTTGGACAAGTTCGTAAATCAGAAAAATCTGACACATGGTTAAGGAACAAGAGGCTTTATACTAGAAAAAAAGTGTTTTTTAATCCGTTATAACGGCCGTTTGGATACTAATATTTTTAAAATCTTCATAAATTTAAAATTTGTAAAAACATTTTAATCCGTTTCTTATAAATATAAACCTCTGCAATTAGAGGTTTTTGACTTGTTGGCTTCAACAAAAAAGTTTGCAACAATCCCCAACTACAATTTCCAAAAACCTTATAACAGCCAATGTCAACCTTATAACAGTCAAAAAAATAAAAGATTTGAATAGAAGAAATTATTTTTTTTTTCCTAGAAATAAACTATTTTGATATTTTGCAGTAATTGCACGACATATGATATAGAGTAGGTTTGTGTCATAAATTGTCACTCACATGTTCTGTGGTAGATTTGATATTTGTTTGTTGCAAAATTGGATAGATATAGTTTTGCTTATAGGTAGCTAATTTTCTTTTTAAAATTTGTTCGATATCTGTTTGAAATTAGTTTGTTTTGTTTAAACTAATCTGATACATCAGATTCTACTGGCACACAAAACTGTCTGATCTCGAAATCTACCTATTTCTAGCGGATATACGTGCCGCTTGTACTTTTTTTAATGAAATTGTTAATAAAATGTTCCTATTATTAGTTTAATACATGTTATTAACTATTCACATTCCTTACCATTCATTTATTATTGTAATTAATGAGACTAAAATTATTTATGAACTTGGAAAAAATAAAGTATTGAAATGATGTTGTCGATCGATGTTTTTTTGTCGGACTATTGATTTGGCACGAAATATTTGTCCGCCACTTGTACTACAGGGTAAGTTCTGCTCTATAATAGGTAAATTTCTTTTTGTCCGACGGTTATGAATAAATTTTAGGTCGCCGTGAAAATGTCAATGTCCGCTTGTCGGACTGCAAAATTGGCAAAACTGTCTTGTCGGACGATGTGAGGACGTGATTTTACATACCTGGTTGAAGCATTTTTCATAAAAATCAGGTGGTTATCCATAAATTTTTCGAAATTGTTATTATTACATGTTTCACTCGGTAGACACCCTTAACGTACCGAAATTTTTGTCGGACAAGTTTTTTCTCTTGCGATTCATGAATTTCTCTTGGTATTAAATTTTTTAAAAATAGAGTATATATAAATTTTTAGTTTAATACGATATTGACAAGTTTAAAAATTACTGGAGAGAAAAAGCCGCGGCTAAGAAAATTATGATAGAGAAAAAAAAGTGGTAGACTAGGCGTAATTAAGCCACACAAAAAATTATAGAAGAGTATTTATGAGTTGCTGTTTATGTCGGCGGGCTCCTAGACTATAGGTCATTGAAGAGAATTATATTTTTTCAACAACTCGGTTCGAAGTATTCAACGTTAAAAAATGGAAAGCGTTGTATTTTTAGGAGAAAACTTCTAAAATATTTTTATAATCCTTGGCAATACCTCTAAAATAAGTACTAGTTTAATACGTGTCCATTAAAACTAAGCGAGTTACGATGCAAAAACGGTAAGCCACTTGAAATTAAAAAAAAAATAAGCATCAAAATCTCAGGTTTTCCCAACAAAACCATATTCTTCGTTATCCTTTTACAGATAGCTGTATCAATCATGGGATTCAGAAGCTTAGCTGCATTAGAATACGTAATTTTTGAAAAAAGTATGATGAAAATGAAAAATGTATATTTCAAATTTCTTAAAAACGTACTTTCTCTTCAAAATAACTCTAAAACTAAATAAGATACGTAACAAGTATTCAGCACAAAAATGTTTGTTGTTTTTAACAAAAAATTTGGTTGTATTTTGTTTTCTGTGAGATAAAAAATACCGAAGATGTAACTGTTTCAAGTTTGCATTATAGTGCTCCGACCACCCAACCTGAGCCTCTCAACCCGTAGCCATTTAAAGATGAAAGGTTTCAGCAAGTTGGAATGAATACCATATTATGACTTTTGAAAGTACCTATATATTGGTTTTTAATGGACGTTGTAACTGTAAAATTGAGAGTGGTATGTTACATAAACCAGTTCCATTTTTTTGCTGCAAAAACGCTGGTTTTTCGACATCATTTGTGTGAGTGTGAGTCAGTGCTTGTGTGCGTGTATACCCACAAATCTATTTGAAATAGTGCGTGACTGTATAGTCAGCATATTTTCGAAATCAAAGCGGGAAGTACGTGATGTGCACCAGAAGAGTTACTTATTATAATATTTTGTAACTGTAAAACAGGATGCGGTGCCTCTTGTGGTTGCCGAAGACTCGGATTATTTTGTAAGTCAACATGTGGGACATGCTGCGGTGACAACTGTCAGAATTTTCCGACATTTGACCCATCGGAAGAAAATGATAGTGATTGTAGCTCTGATGATTAACCGCGGTTTTTTGTTTTTATTTTTGAGTTCAAATTCAGTTTATTTCAAAATAAATTATTAAAATTAAAAAGAAAAAAAGTCAATGAATATTTCAAATTAAAGTTTGCAGTTTTAAAATAAGTAAAGATTTAAGTTCAGCTTTACTTCAATGCCATGGTGCCATCATAGGCGAAATCGTCTTTGGATGCTAGGTAAGCACTGCTTCCCTTTAAAACAGGCCGCCCTTTTTCAAATTGATGATTGTTTTTTAATAAAGATTTTATCAACCATCATTCAATAAATTTTAATAAATTTTCAATACTTTAGTAGGTATTTTAAATAAATCTCCATATTTTCTGTAAAATTATACAAATATATCCATATAAATATGTATTATTATTTTTATTTAATTATATTAATTTCTTATATTTATAAACAAAAATTCAACGCAATCAAAATATTTTATTTATTTCATCCAAATAATACACAAGAAGCTGTTCAACTTGTAGCGTACTGAATTATTTAATTTGTACGCAAAAAAACAAGGAGAAACACAAATAGGAAATGAAGTAAATGAAAAAACGAAAAATATCATACAAAAACCATAGCAGTAGATGCTGTGTTGCTTATAGCTTATACATTAAAGTATTGATTTTTAATAAGAACTTCGATTTTTTGTTTGAATTATAAATGTTTGAAAAAGTAGCCGCATTACTAATTAAAAATTACCGCAGAACAGTTTTCAAAACAGTTTTGTTTTAAAATATAAACAATAAACATATTTTTCAAAAAGAAAATAGAAGAACTAATCACTGATTTCCAAATTATGTAGGTATTTGTCTCCTTTTGAACAATTTTCGTGGTTCTATTTCTTGATTGTTTGTTAGGAATCAACAAATACAATTCTGTTAGCGGTGGTGAATTTATTAGTACATATAAATAAATGCAATTTTAAAAATGGATTGAATTTTGTGTTTCAAACCAGAGGATCAAGTTTTTACCGCAAAACTTTATTTATTTTCCTTGACTTTTCGTGCATTGATAATTTCATTGCAAACGTCTACTTCTGATATTAAGTAAAATCTGTTCCTTTAGAACAAAATTACTATTAAAAGCTTTGAGTAGATCACCAATATTTCAAATATAAATACACAGTTTTATTGTTATTAAAAATAATCATTTTAGGCTTATACTAAGATCTGACTAGTCCATTTTATTATATAAAATACCAAGTCATGTTTGTAGCAAAATAAATAAGTTGATTTCGGGACCAGACAGCTTTGTGTACAAATAGAATTGGATGTGTCAGATTAGTTTAAATAAAAAATTTAAGTATAAACAGAATAATCCAAAAAATTTATCAAACCAACAAAACTAAATACATAAACGAAAACTACTTGGTCAATGCAATTTCGGAACAATTTTGTTTAATTTGGTTAAAACTACTTAATAACATATTAAATCCTTTAGTGGATTAACGTTCTTACTACGTCACAATTGCAATACTACCACACATAATTTATAATAAAAAGTTATGAAACAACTTTTAACCCTCAAATAATACAAATATCTATCAATTTCGGAAAACCTTTGTTAATGTGTAATCAATATACATATATTTATTTCTAATAAACCACTTCGAAATATTCTTTGTTCTAATTTTTTTTTAAATTTTTGTGAAAAAAATAAAAACTCAAAAAAGAAACAAAAGAAAATTGATTTAATATTTCTATGGGATATTTTTATATTTTATGGGATTTGTTGTTGTAATTGTATGGCGTGAGCAGAGACGGAAACCGGTTCGTTTGAACCAAACCAAAACCATTGAACCAAGGAAATTTTGCCGAACCAAAACCAAAACCAAACCAAACCATTTTCAAAATGATTTTATTAAACCAAACCAAAACCAAACCAGTTTTTTTAATAATAGTTGAACCGAACCATAAACCAATGTTTTTCTGTTTGGTTCACGGTTCGGTTTTATAGCAAAAAATATGTTCCATTACCAACATAAATTGAAAATATCTTCTCATTTCTTTTTGAAACTACTACATTTTGAAATTACACCAAGTGAGTCTGCAGGATCGAGGTTTATCGTTGGTCGGAACAGAATTAGAATCCATTGCCTATACGTGTTATATTATAAGACAAGTGTGCCCACCACGTTCTCTTTAATGCGACTTATTAGTAGAATAAAGCTTTTTGGGGTTCTGATTTAACACTATTGGTGAGAGTAAAACGAGTTTTTCACATTATATCTATAAATTCTATGGGCCTGAAATTTGAGGTGCGTATAAAACTAATCTGTTCACATGAAATGACGGATACAAATAAAACTAAAAGGGTTTTCGTTTGGTTTACAGGGGTACGATGTGAGACCTTTGAGAAAATACATTTTTTTATAGATTCAAGTAGGATATCATATGAAAGGGCTTCATTTCAGTATTCCTTAAATATTTATTTTGGAATTTTACACCTCACCTTTTTTGTATAATTTTGAATAATGACGTTTTCTTCGTGTTTTCTTACCTCGATTAGTCCGAGCCTAACTGATCGAAAATCTTCAAATGTATTTGAAATGATAGAAAAATTAGTAAGTTTTTAATAAAAAATATATAAAAGTGTCATAAACTCATAATTATATTTATTAATGGGGTGGAAATGAGAAGAGGAAAAAACACTATTTAAAATTTGGTCAAGTGTCTTTTGAAAGAGCAACTAATTTAGAAAACATTGCAATTTTTCTTTACAATTTTGCGGTGCACAGTTTTGAGTTATTGTCAAAAAAGTGCAAAATTCAGATCTTTCTTGAGTTACCATAAACATTTATGGATCAGATTCAACCTAAAGTATCATTTTTTGAGTCATTTTTGATCAACATAGATTTGATTGTAATTTACTATTGACATTTACGATTTCACATTTATTTTGTTATGCGTCTATGGTCTGGAAATATAAAGACATTACGACACAACTTTTGGTCAATAATTTTTGATATTGTGTTCTTTTACATCAAAGGAACCCTTGGCGAGCGAATTTTATTCGCACTTGTCTGAGTTTTTTATTTGAATATCGAGAATTAATTAGAAATAAAAATGTAAATCTAAATTCTGAATCTGAACCAAAACCGAACCAAAACCAAACCAAAACCAAAAAATTATAAAGTCTTTAAACCAAAACCAAACCAAAACCAAGTTTTGAAATATCAAGAAACCAAAACCAAACCAAAGACCATAATAAAAATTTGTTATTAAACCAAAACCGAACCAACTGAAAAAAATCTTTGGTTTCCATCTCTGGGCGTGAGACTGTGAGAGTGGCTTGCATTAAGTTAGTATAATGCTAATTGCATAGGAACTTCTTGGGTTAGAAGGCTGAAAATCTCTGAGGTTATAGTTGAAAAGTTTATCTAAAAGCTAGTATTAGCTTAGTATTAAGCTATTAGCAAACAAAATAGACTCAAAAATGATGAAAGCATGGCTGTTTGCATTTGTTTTCGTTTTAGCAGCCCCAGGCTCTCAACCTCAGAACTTAAACAATTTTTTTTAAGTTTTAGATAGATTTATGTTGTATCTACGTGTGGAAAAGTTTTCATTTTTGAGCTTTGTCATTTTTATCTATATCGATGACAACAAAGTTTAATGAATTTTTGAAACAGCTGATTTTTTAGGAACCTTTTGCGATGAGGTTTTCATTTTGAAGATTTTATTTAAACATTATGATTCAAACGGCAGTTATAACGCCTTAGATTATTCGACTTTTAAGGCTATATCCCAAGTAACACAAAATAACTTTATAGTTAGATGACCAATTCTCGACGTCGATACAACGTCGTAAATTTCGAGAAATTGACTTTTTTGGTATTGAACTATAGAAATTAGTATTTTCGTCGGCGCGACCACAATCCGACGTTTTATATTACCAGTGGCTGTAGTGTTATTTTATATCTACTGGACAACTTTTTTTACTATTTTCAACTATTAGCCGACTAATGTAACATTATTGGATTTTAAATAACTGTGTACTGATTATTTAGTTATGTGGTCGTAATATGGGATTTTAAGTGACCACCTACCAACATTGTAGTCGTATAAAAACCAATATCCAACTTATATATTTTGTTGTTTAAAGTATGACCAAAAAATAACATTTTTTATATATTTAGCACAAGTTAGTGATATAATTAACTGCCATTGATGAAATTACTACATTCGACATTTTGTGTCACGCAATTGTCAATGAAACACATACATTTCATATAATAATTTCAAAATGGATAAATATTTTAAAAGTAAAAAAACTTCATATAAACGTTCGACATCATTCTATAGGAAAGTAAAATTTTATTTAAACAAACCATTAGAAGCTATTAACAACAGAAAAGGTAAGCAACTATACATAATATTTATAAACCCAAATTATATAGTCTCTAAAGAAAATCAGTACTTTAATTATTTTTTTTCTGTAATCATGCTCAACTAACTGATATTTTCCAACTCTTAAAATAAGTCCGAGGTGGAAGAAGCTAGATCATGTCAAAAAATTTCACAAAAAAAATCTCAATTTCGAGAAAAATCATATACAAATAAAATACAACTCTTGTCAAAAAAAGACATTTCATAATCAACTAACTGATATTTTCCAACTACTAAAATAATCCCGAAGTAGGAAGAGCTAGATCTAATACGAAAACAACCTATATATAAATCAATTATGTTGCAGAGTTTAAATTATTCTTATAGTTAAATTTTTTTCTCCAAATTTTGAGTTTTGACTTTCTTTGGGAAAACTTGAATAACTTGGTGCAAGCTGCACCAATATTCGTATCTTTTAGCTTAAAAGAAAGAAAATTGAAGCTACTATAGACTCCAAGAAATTAAAAAAAAATAGTGTCTTTATTTGTTCAAAATTTATGGTGTTGAAAATGGAAAAATTTAAAAAAAACGTGAATTTTTCGTATTTTTTCAACTTTTTTCGACTGTAACTTCCAGAATCCTTAACGGAACTCAAAATGTTTGTTGGCATATTTACTATGCATTTGTTTTATTAGTATATTTAATTAGTTTGTTTTGTAAAATATGAGACCCAAAAACCGAAACAACATTTTTGATCACCAAAAATTTGGTTTTTCGTGAATATCTCAAAAACAAGAGCTAACCAAAAAAAAAATGAATATGATATTCGTGTTCAGGAGGTCCAAATCCATAAGAAAAGTTGAGTTTTATTCAGGAAGACAAAAAATGTTCAAAATTTGTAAACTAGTGTAACTAGAGGCTTTATACTAGAAAAAAAATTCGTTTTTTTAATCCGTTATAACGGCCGTTTAGATACTAATATTTTTTTAAACTTCATAAATTTAGAATCTGTGGAAACATTTTGATCCGTTTCTTATAAATATAAACCTCTGCAGTTAAAGGTTTTTGACTTGTTGGCTTCAACAAAAAAGTTTGCAACAATCCATAACTACAATTTCCGAAAACCTTATAACAGTCAATGAAAAAAAAATAAAAAGGTTTGAATAGAAGAAATTATTTTTTTTCTTAGAAATAAACTATTTTGATATTTTGCAGTAATTGGACGACATATGATATAGCGTAGGTTTATGTCATAAATTGTCACACACATATTCTGTTGTATTTGATTTGATATTTGTTTGTTGCAAAATTGGATGGATATAGTTTTGCTTATATGTAGCTAATTTTCTTTTTAAAATTTTTTCGATATCTGTTTGAAATTAGTTTGTGTTGTTTAAACTAATCTGATACATCAGATTCTACTGGCACACAAAACTGTCTGATCTCGAAATCTACCTATTTCTAGCGGATATACGTGCCGCTTGGACTTTTTTTTCTTTAAAACTTCAAAAAAGCACAATAAATAAAAATATACGTTAATTTAAATTAAAATAAGTTAAATATATAAAAATAAAACATGTAACTTCATTCTCAAAAAATTGGAAAGAGTCGATGCAATCGTTTAATTGATATTCAAAACAATCTTGAAAACAAAATGAATAGTCAATAAATCAAAACCTTTTATTACAGAATTGCAATTAAAGGTTTTCCTCATAATCAGATTTTAAATCAACAGATATCTTGCGACAGGGACGTCATTTCGATCACTGTAATTTTCATTCCGAATATGTATTAATACATAGTAAATAAATTAATTATTGAGACCCATGAAACGTTGTACTACAAATAAATGACTGTTGCAGCACTTACAACATAATATATTCTTACATATATATACTATTTTTTTAATTTAAAGTGAAACAGTTTTTTTTATTCAAAATTAGGCATTTTTTGTGTTAACCATAATAAATTATAGATTAACAATTTTGAATATCTAAAGAGATCATGCTAAAAAGGGAACTAAGGCTCGAAAGGATTAATCAATTTTCTTTGAGGAATTTATTCACGTTGATTTTAAAGTTTTGAGGATTAAAATTGTTAGGAAAGACCCACGACGGTAAGGCATTCCATAGATGTGAGACTCTGCTTAAAAAATCATGTTGAAAAGTGACAGTTCTACATCTTGTCACTCGAACCGTAAACATGCTATTGATGCTCTGGTGTAACGCGCAACGTTTGCAGGTTCAGGCAAAATTGACTTGATCTTTGCAGACACCCGTTCATCCTTAATATACTCCTGAAATACTTTCAAATCAGCGACATCTCTCCTATGTTGCCAGGAATCAAGCTCATTAGTAAGATTTAAATTGCCGATCAATTTTGTATCAATCAAGGCATTTCAAACTACTTACGTAGACTCCACCCCAAATATGAGAACAATATTCCATGCAGGGAGGAATAAATGACTTATATATTAAAAAGAAGCAGCACGCTATTAAAAACCTTACGACAACGACCCAAAAATCCTAGTTTTTTAACAGCGTTCTTAGCTAGGCTAAAAATATGAGAAGTCAATTTCATATTATTTTCAATCTTAACTTCTAGAAGTCTAACAGATTCTTTCTCTTCCAGATCATTTGAATCAAACTTTAATGAAAACAGATTATGTGTTGATAACCTAGAAAAATGACAAATTTGAGTTTTGCTCGGGTTGAATTCAGCGCTATTGGCAACACCCAAATACAAGATTGTTTTTAAATCAATGATTATGGACTCAATCAAATTTGATCTAGCGACATTAAGAGTTGCTCTTTATTTTTCGTTATAATGAATTATATAATAACGTCTCCGAAGATGCCATCGAAGGATAAGGATGAATGTAAATCTACCTTATATATAATTATTATAAGATTTTACTGAGGATTGGTGCTACATTCTTATCAAATGTTTAAAGTTAAATTTGATGCATTTAATCAGGTTCAAATACATGGTTAGTATGAATTTGTAAAAGCATTTTTCGAATAATAAATTTAAAAAAAATTATCCGCATTATTTTATGAAACTATAAACAAAGGCTTAGGTTGGACATTATGTTCTTATAATGTATAATTATTAGAGAAACGGTTAGCTTTCTAATTAGTTCAAGCAAATTATCGTTCTCTTTTAAGCCAATGACAGGTACATTTCTATCCTCAAAAGGTGGCAGAGAATATTTACAATAGATGATTGTTCAGCAATTCATTCTCTGTTTTACTATTGGATAGACGCTTCTATTTATCTATATTAGCCTACGTCATAAATTTCTATTTTTGGTACCTTCCCAAATTTCCGTCTAAACATAATTTACTTTAAAGTCTTTAAGAATTTGTAAGTTTATTTGTGTGGAGATCAAATTATCATCTGAACCACTTCAAGAACTATAAACATGACGTTTTGATACTCAACCCAAACGGTAGAGTCGCAAGAAAATCATATGATTTGAATAACTAATTACATTTATATATATAAAAATCAAGTATTTAATAAATTATAAATATTAAATAAACCAAAGCCAAAAACAACTGCAACACTAACACGCACGTTTTCACTCTACTACGCAATATCATAATACTGATTAGTCATTAATACTAATGATTTGGTACACTGAAAGAAAAGATTACTCAATTCAAGCATAATATGTATAAGATTATGCATAATAGTTGCTTAAATGTGTGCTAAGCATAACTATTCTCAAATTATTCTTATTTGGAGAATAAGACGTTAATAATTTGTTAATTTTTAGAATTCTAGGATTGAGAATTTACAACATAATTCAAGTAAATACAGTTGCTTGTTTAGAGTATTTTAGTCTTGATATGATAAATCTATGATTGACAAAATCATAAACTGTTTTCAAAACTATACTCCATTTGAGATTATATTTATTATTTTTAAGAATATTTGATTCAATGTGAACTAAAAACTGTTAATCTGTTTTTAGTTTAATCTCATTTTGAGCCAAATTATACTAAATAAAAGAATATCTTTGGTTGAAATTTCTCTAACTTCTCATTTTGAGAAAATCTTAACTACTTTCAATCACAAAATATTCTTAAAACAAGTAGAATAATTCTCAAGTTGAACCATAAGTTTATGAGCTGACGCATGATTTAAGTAAAAAAAGCATTAGTTGAGAAAACGTGCAACGATCTTTGAATATGAATTGATACCATAGTTCTTGAATTGAGACAATGCTTGCTCAAAAAGTTGTTCTTATGTTGTTGTATTATTAATACAATTTATATATTTTGGAGGATGTAGTTCTTATATTAAGAATATTATTTTTAAATGTAAAAATTTCAAATAAGAAGACAAAACACATAATTTATTTAATAATAATTTAATATATATTGTTCTCATTATACAAAAAAGTAACATTTATTAGTACAGCATTTTCACATTTTTTCACATTTTTTTACACATTTAAAAGTTTTTTACATATTTATATATTTATAAATACACAGAGCAACGAATATTTCGTTTAAATAATTTAACAAGTAAAACTAACCAATTAAATTTTAAGCAAAATAACTTTAATGTTTATTAATTGATGCTTTGATTCAAAACTAAATAATTTAAAATGCAACACTGACATTTGAATTATTCTTTTTTTGAATAATAGAATTAAGTTTTAGTAAAATTAAAACAATTTCAAAATTTAAGGAATTAAGATTATTAAATTGAAATTAAGCACTAGTTTAGTTAAAATTCAACCTTAATTTAATTTTACATTAACATTTATAAAGAAAATTACTCCAAACAGTTTTGATTTGCTACAAAAAGCTAATTTAAATTAAAAATATCATTTACCATATTTCAAATTGTTCTTGTTAATTTTATTTTGTTTTGATGCAATTAAACATTGACTGCTAATTTCTTAGATACATTATGAAAGAAATCGGTTTTTGGCAGTCGTTTCCAAATTATAATTTTCACGCTCAACCTCTGTAGCTGTAAATGGCAGTGTTAGTGCGTTGTGCAATAATTTAAGTACTTGTACGTTAATTAATCTAGAAAATAAGAAAATGTTTTATTATTGAAATAATGTTACTTATATTAAGTAAATATTCAGAACTTATCAATTTAGCCGGTGTTTTGAATGATTTTTGTAGCAATTAAATCTTGAACAGGATTTTATAGAACTTGATTGCTACCCTCCAATTGAACTGTGACGCTAAAAATCATATTATTCAATGTGCTTAGAGATGCTGGAAATCTACCTCAAAATCAACCTATAATAAAAATAAATTTGTATAAAAACTCAACAAAACTCAACAAACTTAAACTATAAAACAACAGCAACAGTTATTAAAACAACAAATTTTCTTGTATAAAGGTACTAAAATCATAACATCGAAATCGAAAAAATAAATTTAAATACATATATCAATATCAATCATTATTAACCACAGTGCTCGAGCCGGATATTCTTGTCCATGTTGTATCCGAAACAGGGAACCTAGGTGAAAACCGAATCCAAATTCACTAAATTCAAAGTTTTAACCGCTTTTGAATTTTGGCTTGGAAGAAAATGCCGTTTTTAAAAAAACATCATTTTTTTATAGATAGTATATTAAGAAACTAGTTAAATAGTATATTAAGAAACTAGTTTCATAATCGACGATTTTATCGCACGCAATCTGTTTAGAAAACGACCCGCGCAGCGGGGAGTTTTCTAAAGGATAAGTGCGATAAAACGTCTTATGAAACGAGTTTTTTATACTATTTTTTCTATTTTGCATTTTTTGTCTTGAAATTTAAAAAAATGTGTATTTTATTAAAAAATAGTCAATTTGAAATTTTGTTATTATTACTAATTATTTTAATTAATTAAAATATTTAACACTAATTTAGATATTCTGATTAATTTTATTTACATAATTATTCGTTTTAATGTTCACTGACGTTTGTATGACCAATGTGACCAACCTTGAAAGACAAAACTTTTGCGTATCGTAATGAAAGCCATTTTGATACGCATTTGGGTATCGAAATGACTTTATTTTAGACGCAAAATAGAAAAAAAAATTTTCAATTTTCTTTCACTAATTTGCGTACTTGAATTAAGTTTTCTTCTAAGGGATCGTTTGACGAAATTTACAACTAACACTGATTAGTAAATATAACAATATGTGTAAAAATGATTTTCAAATACAATAACAATCACAATAAGACAATATTTACATACCGCAAATTAAACGTATATAATCCTCCATAAGTTTTTTATTTTTCACTATAAATTTCACTATTATTTCACTATGTGGCACTATAATTTTCAGCACACACTTTGGATCATGTCTTAATATCTTAAAATTTAAACTCAAACTAATTCAGAATAATGTTAACAGAACTACTTTCAATAGCATTTAAAACTAAATTTGTTTATGGACCTATTACTCCTATTGACAATATTATTCTCAATATAAGCAAAAAAAATCGTATCAAATAAGTATTATTTTCTCAATTTAAGTAAATCTGTCAAAAAGGTGAATGAATCATAAATCTTATTCTCATATTGATCTTAATATCCACAAATCAAGAAGCATTTTACACAATGAATTTTTTAAATGAAGAAAAAATATTCAGGAATTATGAATTTCTCTTTTTACGGAATATGGTTTCTGAAAAACAATGTTTTTAAAAAACAGCTGTTTGCTGTTTGAAATTTAAAAAAAAACAGCTGTTTTTCTTGTTTTATGAAAGATTAAGGTTAAATTTTAATATAAATTTTATTTTTTATAATAATATGTTCAAAGTACAAGCGCTGATAATGACGTAGTATACTAGAAAGGCGTTAATTTTTGTTTGTACAGAAGTTGGCATACACTAAAAATACTCTATCCACATCCACAGAATCAAAAAATATTCAAAGAATCAAAAATTTTCTATAAATTTTCTCAATGTGGGCTGTAGGTTAGAGATAGAAATTAGAGAAAAATTAGCCTTTATTTCAATGAAATTGTCTTATCTAGGAGAGTCTTAGTAATTCATTTTTCTGAAGCAATACATTAAGTTCTCTTTGTACAGTTAAAATTTAGTTGTATGAATTATCAGTAATTTTTTCAATAATTACTACATCATTTAAGCCAAAAAGAGATGTCCATTGCCCACCATACCTGCAAAAACTATTGTAGTTCTGGATAGCGTAATCATAGAGTTTTTATAGGGTTGTGTAATAAAATATTGACCTTTGCAACGTTCATCAATTTAAATCTTCAAATTATCTATCAACTTCTTATAAATTTCACCATTCATTAAATAGAATGAATTTTAATATTGTGTCAGCGCTCATTAGTTTTGAATCTTATCTGCTAAGATTCTCAACAGCTAGTTTTAAGCTTCTAGTAGACAGCTTCTGTAGTAAATCTTTTCAAGCATCTACAGCAGCATCTCGATCAAATCTAAATCTGTCTTAAACTTCAATAAAGTTTTTTCTTTATCAATCGCCTTTTATTAGGATTGGGTTCCAGCGAGTCTTTGAATGAAAAACATGATTTCGAATAGTTGACAGTTTCATGTGCATATTTGATGAGCTTGTATGCGTTCTTTTGTAAATCATGGTGGTCGATGTTATCTTCGTTCTCACTAACGATTTCCTCAACATCTCTTCCTTTCCAGGTGCCTCTTAAATCTTCAGTATCAGATTTTATTTTACTGAGTGTGTAACACACTCCAAGACGTAGGCCATGATTTAGGTAAAATATGAACAATCGCTTCGATTTATCAATATACTTTTTAGCGGAAGCGCCATCTTGTGTAGACGCAACCAAATCATTTTTAATCCTTATTCCAATATACAGCTAAGCTGTTGTTTTATTATTTCAATTGTATCAAGAGTACTCATAAACCGAAAATTCGAATGAATCTCGTTTTATACGTGATATTTTCAGTTTGATCATTAATGTTAACTCCAAAATATCGACTTGTTGTGGGTGGTCGTCGTTCACAAAACACAAAAGAACCATAATTTTCACAAAATGAATAATAAAACATTTATTATATAAAAACTTTCTTTTGTTTAATTTATTTTCAAAAGTTTAATTGTTACAAAATTAAATAAATATTTATTTTGAGATGTTTATTATTTGATCATCAGATCAATTCTGACGTTTTTCAATTAAAATTCTCCTTAAATATCTAATTAGTACATTAATAACTTATGTACTAAAAATGTATTTAAATGTATTTATAATTTCAGGTTAATTAGAAAGATAAAGGTTTATTTATATATTCCGTTGCATAGCATAATGTTGTGCTACACAACACCCCTCCACCCATAAGATTAATATAAATAGATTATATAGAAATAGAAAAATTATATATATAACTAGAACTATTAAAGTTTAATTTCATTTTATAAAAATTATTTCAAATTTATTTTAATCAATATTGTTTTAAATGAAATTTTTTTTTTTTTTTAAACTAGAATAAACTTCTAATAATTCAAAATAGTAATATATTTCTTATATGAATTTTAACTAAATTATAAGACAATTATAAATTGTTTTTATTTTGAGAAAAAAAAATATAATACAAAGTTCTTATATGTATATTATATATTTATTATATAAATTTGTACAAATTTGTTTTTTTTTTTTATTTCTGTACATATTTAAATATCGAATTCGTTTTTAAATTTTTTCAATCGATTATTATGAACTGTTTTTAATGTTTTTCCAATCTCAATTATTGAATTTTCTTCTGTTAAGATTTCATTAATTTTATAAGGTCCTAACCACAATGGAGAAAGTTTTCCTTTACGATTTTCATTTTTTAATAAAACTAATTCACCTTGAATAAATTTCGTAGGGTTGATAGAATTATTATATAAAATTTTAGATCGTTCTTTAGAATTAACTATATTAGATTTCGCTATGTCAAAAGAGTTTTGCATTTTAAAGTTTAATTGTTTAACGTAATCATCATAATTATATAGTGGTTGAATGGTTTTTAGAAATGATGATGGAATGATAGGTTTATGACCAAATAATAATTCATACGGCATAAATTTAGTAACACTATGTGGTGTACTATTATAACAAAACATAGCATATGGAATCCAATTATCCCAATCGTTTTTATCTAAATTTGTGTAATTACGTAGATAATTTGCAAGATTTAAATGACTTTTTTCCAGAGCTCCGTTCGTTTGTGGATGATATGGGGATGTTTTCATTTTATTAATTTTGAAAAGACGTGTAACATTTGTAAATAGTTTGCTTAAAAAATTACTACCTTGATCTGTCAGTATCGATGTCGGAGCACCGTAAACACAAATAAATTGTTCAACGAATGCACGAGCGACGGTTTCGGCCTCTTGATTCGGTAGTGGTATTGCGATACTATACTTTGTCAAATCGTCTTGCATCGTTAGTATATAAGAATTACCATTTACAGTAACGGGGCTTATTGGTCCTACAATGTCTAATGCAACTCGTTCAAATGGTTGTGATGAAGTGTCGGTAATGACCATTGGCATTTTAGTATTTTTAGAAACTTTATTTATCTGGCAACTTTTACATGAATTAATATAATCTTTGATTCGGTTAAACATATTTTTAAAATTGAAATAGCACTTCATGCGGTTGTAGGTACGATTTATTCCTTGATGTCCACCAAATGGTCCATCATGGAATTGAGAAATAGCTGAATTTATATCGGTTTCTGAACTAATCTCTACAATATTTGAATTATTTTGCAAATCTTCGTTTATTTCGTCATTTGAAACAGACATATCGATCATTTTATCTTCATTATTCTTAGCTTGAGCACGAGTTACAACATTTATGTTTTTATTATCTAACGGCTCCAAAACTATATCTATATCTTCCAAAAATAATTCATCATCTCCTGAATTTAATATCGAGGTATAACCAATTTGATTATTTATTTTTATTAATGAGTTGGCTAAATATAAAGATTCAGAGGATTTGTTGGTGTTACAAAAATATTCCCCATCATTAATACCAGGGAAAACTAGTCCGACCACTTTTTCTGTACGACCAGCAATAGATTTGCGTGGCAATTGAGTATTCTGTTTTAAAACAAACTTAAAGTTTTTTGTTTTACAAGATACTGTTAAAAAATTTTGTGCATAATCAATAATGCAACGATTTTGTTCAAGGAAATCTTTTCCCAATATGCCATCACAAGAAATTGGAAAATTATTATCTACTAACTGAAATGTCTGAGAAATCTTGTGGTCAACATCAAGTATAATTTCTCCATAACATTTAGCTAATGTCCAAAAAGGATTTGAGGAGATACCTGTGATTTTACATTTTTCATCAGGGTAGCATAAAACTTCGCCATTAATTGATCCTTTTTTAATAATACTAATACTTGCACCTGTATCAAGTAAAAATTTTAATTCGCGATCGGGTTGCAAGTTTATATTGATTGGAACAATGTCGAGATTATTTAATGCTATTAAAGTGTAAAATCTTTTTGATCCTAATTTATTCAAAAAAAAATTAAAAATTGAAAAACTGATTTCCCGAGTTTTCAAAAAAATTATTATTATTAATAATATTAAAACCATGACAAAAGAAGGTAAAACAGAAAAAAATTGAAAACCAAATATAAAAAAAACCATAATAATTGGTAAAATATTTAAAAAATTCAGTTTCAGCATATAAGAAGTCTTACCTAGAAATAAGTCATGTGTCAAAAATGAAAACCAAGTCATCAGGTATTTTGAAAAAGTATGAAAAATTGTCGAACTTGAAGAAATTAAAGAAATTTGGCTCGCACAGCTTTCATCGACGTAGACTGGTTGAGCCCCATTAGGTTTTTTGAATCACCCGTTTTAACTAACTCTATTTTATTTAAAGACGGAGAATTGGTTTGTGCAATATTATTTTTTTGAATCTCAGCATTTTTTCTTTTAAAACAGTTGTTTATATGATGACCCGATTTTTTACAGTATGCACAATTTATATTGAAATTGCGAATTGATTTAGGTCTATCAGAATTTTCTGAAACAGAATGTGATGTTCTTTTTTCAAAAGACGATTGCACAAGTTTTAATTTATAACAATTATTCGCTAAATGGCCAAGTTTTTCACAAAGTTGGCATTTTACCAAAGCTAAATTATAATGTCGGTTGTAAAGTGATTCTTCTTCGCAAGCTTTAGATATAGATTCCTTAAGCGTTTTACAATTGATTGATTTGACTAACATTCGAATATTAGAGTTTAATCCTTCTTGAAAAGCGATTAATGCTGTTTGACCGTTCAACAGTTCAACAGTTTTCTTCGAATCTCTACCTGCTTCCACAATACACAATTCATTTAATTGTGCTAAAAGAATCTGTATTCTACTACCATATGATTTAACCGTTTCATTATGTTTTTGTTTAATTGTATTTAATTCATGTAAAATTTCAAGTTTGGATCTAATTTCTGTGAACCTGCTTATTAAATCATTTTTTAGATCCGTCCAACTATCATATTCCAAATGCTTAACGGTTTCATCGTATGCAATACCCACCAATAACTTTTTCATTAATTGTAAAAATTTTTTATGTTGATTAATATGTAGTTCATCAAACACTAAATTACTACATTGAATAAATTGATGAAGTTGGGAAGGAGTTCCATCAAATGGAGAAATAAGTTTTAAAGTTTCCGATATGTTTAAATTTTTCATATTTGGAAAATGTTGTTCGTTTACTTCTGCCGTTTCTTTTCTTTCAACGTTTAAAGAAAAATCGAAGTTTGATGCTTTTTTAATAGTATTTCCACTTCTTAGTTTTAATAAATTGTCAGATTGGTTGTTTTCGTCATCAGACATTTGGAAAAACAATTAATTTTAAAAATGTTCATAAAATCGAAAGAAAAAACATTATAATTGAACAAAGTCAATAATCACTGACTTTAATTGTTTAAAACTGTGACCGTTATATTATATATAGGAGAAAAACAAATCTAAACAAATATATATATCTAATTATGAGAAAAATATTTAATTGAATAAAAAATTTATGAAAAATTGTTTAATTTAATTTCTACTTTTTTTTTAACATAAATCAAAATTTATTTATCGGCTGTTGTTTCTTACTTGTTTTATTTTAATGATGACGTAATTATCCGTTTATTTATCTATCCTTGGTTTTCCTTGGTACATAATTTGATTGTTGAGTGATTTTTATCAATGTAGATGATTATTTTAGTTTTGTTTGGATGAATTTTTTATTTAATTTACTGTTGATCTAATTATTTAATATTTACAGATAATGTATAGTAATTAAAATCATAATAGATTTTATTTTTATTAACAAATTTTGTAATTAACAAATTTTATTTTTCAATAGTTTTTTCACTTAGTTTAGATAATTATAATTAGGAATCACAATTTATATTTTAACACGACCGTTTGATCAAATATGTTTAATGTTTGTGATTGCAAAATAAAGAATTATATTTTATAATTTTGATATTTATTTGGATTATCATGTATTGAAAATCAGCGTTTTCAAAATTTGATTTATTTGTTGTATTTAAGAATGTTTGTAGTAGAATAAATGGTTCTTAATTATTATTTTAACCACTAAATAATTTCATTTAGGTTTTAAGTTTAACTGTTCATATTATTTCGGTAAAATTTAGAAACGTTTTTCCTCATACTGAGTTCAATTATGAAATATGTACGTTTATTAAAAATACGTACATTATTTAATTTTTTTTTAATTTAATTTACACAGAGATTGTTTTTAGTTTTTTTTACTATATAATTGCATTTTTAGTTTAAACATTTGTTTTAACTATTTTTATAGCGTTTTTCCGCTGTCACCAGTGTTGTGGGTGGTCGTCGTTCACAAAACACAAAAGAACCATAATTTTCACAAAATGAATAATAAAACATTTATTATATAAAAACTTTCTTTTGTTTAATTTATTTTCAAAAGTTTAATTGTTACAAAATTAAATAAATATTTATTTTGAGATGTTTATTATTTGATCATCAGATCAATTCTGACGTTTTTCAATTAAAATTCTCCTTAAATATCTAATTAGTACATTAATAACTTATGTACTAAAAATGTATTTAAATGTATTTATAATTTCAGGTTAATTAGAAAGATAAAGGTTTATTTATATATTCCGTTGCATAGCATAATGTTGTGCTACACAACAGACTTATTCGATAGTAAACTGGTAAACTTTGCAACTTTCAATTTAATTGTGCTCATAATTTTTTTTCATTTTCATGAAAATCGTCGTGCAAAAGTTTAATTATAGAGCTTTCATTAGCGGGCAGTTTAAATCCATCCAATTTCTGAAAATGGTTGATGTTTTACTTCTTGATATTATTGTTTTTTTTTCTTTAACGGAGATGACAAAGAGAACAAATATAAAACTGTAGCGTTTTGTTTAATATAAAATTGCTTGATTAAAACGCACTTTCAAATAAATTTTAACTGCTTAGACGAATGCATGGAATGAGATTTTAAATTTTTTTCGCGTAAAATTCAAATTTAAATTTAAAAGTACAGTAAAACAGTAAAAAGAGTATTTCCAAAACAGCTGTTTTACTGTTACTGTTAAACAGTAACCAGAAACCCTATTAGGAAATTCATAAATTCATAATAATAAGTTTGTCTAAATTTGAGAAAAAAATTCTGTCAAAACAAACGAAATTTATCAATATCGGTTCAAGAAATCAGTTTTCTGCATTTGATACTAAATTTTTTACTCGGATTGAGAATAAATATATTACAATTTCATCGATCTTTTGTGAGTAGAATTTGAGAATAAAGTTCTACAAATAATTAGAATAATGCATAAACGTAGGATAATTGATTTAAATGTTGTAACTTATAAATCCACGAATTTGAAATTATTAGTCTTATTTTGTGAAATTGTTAAATTGCTAAAACTGATCTATTTGATCTTAATTTAAGAATCAAATTCTTTATTTAAGTTGTTAAGTCTTGAATTTTCATCAATTTTGATTTTCTGTAATCAAGAATTGGTTTTACTCAATATTAGAATACGATTTCTCTCAGTGTAAAAAAATTTGTTCGTATTTATTTGCGTTGAATTTACATTTCTTTATTTTCACCGTTATTTGTGATTTTTTGCCGTTTTAGACCATTTTATGAAAGTCAGGAATGGAAGAAAGTTATTCGGCACCAACATTTTTCCGAAATTCGGAGATAGGTAGATATTGGAGTAGGTAGATTTTTATATGAAATGTACTGAAAACCTTTTACAATTTACCAATTCACTCCTTTTCAATTCCTCGGAGGCCGTTAAAATTAGCTAAAGTAATATGTTCCAACATTACTATTTTGGATTTGAACGAAAAGCCAAATACCGAAAAAATAATAAAATGACTAATGAAAACTACAGAAAATTACGTCAATAAAACAGACAGATAATATAATATATATTAGAGATGCTATACGTGAATACGTTTGTCGCGTTGCCAAAGAAATTTAACAAATTAAACACATTTTTATTTATAAAAATAAACATTTGTACTTACCTTTTTCATTAAGTTCTTTTGAAATCTCCTCCCAACTTTTTTCAGCTATTAATCGGTTGTGGTAGTTGTTTTTTTTTGGTTCCATAACACATTTCTAATACAAATAGCGGCAATTAAATTTTCTCTGGTGAAAGCCATTATTTAGAAAACCACTTCACAGGTCTTATCACACAGACAGAAAAAAATCCTAGATTTGAGAATTGTGTATGATTGAAAATAGAAAACTCAGTTTCTTCCTAATTTGAGAAAATTTAAATCATTCTAATGCTCCGAAATTTAAAACTGAGATAAAAACTATCAATTCGATCACACAAAAAAGTGAATAAAATACTATTATTGAGAATTATATATGATTAAAAACAGAAGATACATTTATTCTCATTTCGAGTAAATTTATATCATTTTAATAGAACAAAACTTTAAAAGTTAGAAAAAACTATCAATTCGATCATCCCACAGGAGAATAATAATAAGTTATACGCGAGTATTCTCAATTTAATCCACGTAGATACAATTAAGAAAAAAAATTATTGATTTTATACCTTTTCTCTCAATTTGAACTTATGAGATCGAAATGAAACTAACTAATTCTCAATTATTCTCGGTTTGATCAACGTATATAAAATTGAGAAAAAAAATTCTCAGTTTTATTGTTTTTCTCTCAAATTGAACTTATGAGATCGAAATGAAAATAATTAATATTACTCTCGATTACTCGATAATTAATATTACTCTCGAATTTGATCTAACGTAGATAAAATTGAGAAAAACAATTTCTCGATTTTATGCTTTTTCTCTCAAATTGAACGTATAAGATCGAAATGATAATAATTTTTTTTGATATAATACTTTCGAAGAAAAAACTACAATACGACATTATTCAGTGAGAGTTTTTCAGCAGATGAACGCGTTTTATAACTTTTGAAAAAAAGAGTTTGTGTCCGTGCGAGAATTGATCCTAGCTGGGCTTGTGCATAAAATCAGCAATAATAAGAGTTCAAAGGGTAAGTTGCATGTTTTTCTTAATTTCTGCGTTCATTAAAGTAAGCTTGCGTGCACAGAACGAGGTTTTGCTCATTCAGCTTGCCGGGAGTCCTGGGTTCAGTTTATTTGATGCATGTGCTTGCCATTATTGTTGCTTAAATTACTGAATTAAATTACATCACACACAAAATTTCAAGTCAATCGAAGGTGAAAATCGGATATTTTAAACAATTGGCCTGAAGCAAAACGGGGACAAAAATTTCTGGGTTCCCAAATACATATATTATGGTTTCTTGTCGAAATTTATTAAAATTCCGAAATCAACCGATATTATCGATTTCTGAGCTCTGAAGTATAAAGTACTAAATACTTGCATGAAAAAATGTTAAAAATTGCATGAAAAGTTTTAAAAACATTTAAAATAAGTTTTAAATCTAACGGTTTTGTTATGTTTTAAGAACTATTACTATTGTGATGGCAAAATTCCAAAAAGGAAATTATACAATTTGTATAAAAATTCTTCGACCAAATTAAGAGGTGCAGGTTGCTTGATTTCACCGAAAAAAATTCGATTGGATACTCCAACAGAAGGATTACAATTGTTTGGTAAAACTTCTTACAATTGCTTCAGATAAATGCATCGCACTAAACTTCGTTTTTATATTATTTTTAATATTAGGTTCTTCGACGGTTGATCTTACTGAATATGATGAAAAAGAATTTCAAGAGCTGAAGCTAACCTTACCTGTCATTCCAGAGCCGTTCTGACTATAAAAAGTTATTGAATACGGAGTTGTGAGGGTCGTCTAAGGGAGTTTAAAGAAAGCAAAGGACAAATCTTTAAAACATTTTTTAATGACTGGCCACTTTATAAAAATGCTAATGCCAGCATTTTGGTAAGTTTGAAGTTGAAGGCATTTTAAGACTGTTTTGGAATTACAGATTCTTTTTTTTTTCTATAGATTAATTTAAATTTTAAAAGACTCTTTCCGAATAATCATAACAAACTTTTCGAGAAAACAACACATTTTTTGGAAGTTGTAGTACAAATGCTACGCAAACTAATTAAAGATAAGCAAAGTCTAAAGGATTTGAACGGTCTGCCAACTGACCCAGGTAAACAAGTTTTGATCACAATTAAGCTATAACGGTACATAATATATAGTTGAATGCATTAATTTGATTATGCATTAACTTGATCCTATTATACTAGTTAAATAAAGTCCAAAATAAATAATTCAGTACAGTCCATTTCAATTCATCATTTGCAAGGCAGTCTTAGATCATGAAAAGTTGAGTGTAGTTATGGTATGTTTATAAGTATACGGGTTTCTGGTGAAATGTTTCAAAAAAGATCTTTTTTGCCACTAATTTCACAACTTTCAAAACACACTTCAACTTTATGTACCATTAAGGAACTTAGCAGAGACAACAATAAGCCGCCAGCCCGTTCGGTCCTTGTCAAGCTCCTCCCAGCCTTAATCAAGTCCCAGAAATACAAGGACTTCTGCGATGCTTTTTTTATACCCCGTTGTATTTTTAGATAATAGAAGTTTTTACAGTCCAAAAAGTAAAAACTTCTTCGTTCTCTTTGAACTCCCAAAATTAATGGGGAAGCCATACAACTAAAAAAAAACCTAACCCGAAATAATACAACTAATTTTAAGTTGACGGCCAGAAGAGGAAAATAACGAGAGTGAGGGTGACCACCCGCTGCAGTGTTAAAAATTACTCAGCACAATTTCACACAACTGACGTTGTCGTTAGTCGTCGAACTAACGCAAACAGGGCAGGGGCGGTATAAACCTACCTACTGTCCCTCAGGCACACGAGGTAACCATTCCTTTCGGCAGTTGTTTTTAAGTCTACACTGTTATCCTATTCCTCCTGTTTCCTTCCTACCCTTTTGATATCGTACAGGGTAATCATTCCCTTAAGTATTTTATTTCCCTTATCCCATATCCATTTGTTTTTTGTTGTTTTTTTCTTATACTTAATTTTTTTTTTAAATTATTATTTTTATTCTTCTTTATTTTCTAGTTATTGTTTTTCTTCTCTTTTTAATTTTCTTCTTTGTTTTTTCAAAGAATTCAATTTTTATCATGGTTGCATGACTTCTGCATGGGAGCTCATGAGGAACCGAGAGTGTTGTTTGTTTAGGCGAATAGCTGTCTCAATACCGAAACATTCACCGCATCCATAAAAAAAAAATCTATCTGGTATTCTGTTGCCTGCCCAATTAGATTCTGGACGCTCCCGAATTGGAACAGTGTTCTCACGTTCCACGTTTGATTCAAACAGATTGTCCAGGTACAATAGCAAGGTAGGTCTAAACCAGAAAGACGTTCCATTCCGAGGTTTATGTTGTCTTTTATTAACAATTGTTTTTTACGCCTCTTACGACACGCATGAGTGCGGTGGGCTGATTTTTTCGAAGAAGAGGACCCCAACTCCACAGGTGGGCCTTTGATGAAATTAGGTTAGCCACGCTACAACTCCCCATTTCAGTCGCCTCTTACGACACGCATGGGTGCAGTGGATTGATTTTTCCCTCAATAGAAGTCGCTTATTTCAGCAAACTTTAATTTATTTATCTGATTCACTTCAATAGTAATTTCATTTTATTTTTTTATTTAAATTTTTACAGAGTTACGACAGTTAAAACTGTTCAAATTAATTCACTACGCTACGAGACCAAATGCAAGAATTCCTGCAACAAATAAGAAAGGTATGTGGAAGCCGACTATTCTCAATTCGATTAGCTCATTTGTACAAACTGCGTATTAAAAAAAAATTATAAATTATAATTAATTTATTTTTAAATTATCTATTTAAAATAAAAGAATATTTTTTAAAAATAGAGATTTTTTTATCCCGTTTAAGGTTAATGGAACATCGGTGGATTGAGAGTTTTATTCCAGTGCCTTATTTTTCCAAGGTTGCTATTTTACGGGTTATAGTTGTCTCAGTAGTGATGTTTCTTAAAGGTCTATGTGATAAGAAACAACTCTGACAGCCATAAATCAATCTAAATAGCCGTACAACATCGAGTACATGTCCGATACATTTAGCAATACCGAAGCATGTAAAAATCTTCCCTTATTTGCTTTTGTGGGTGTCGCTGAACGTACCACATTCCCGCCCGAATATAGGCCACTAAAATTAAGAAAAATCTTTTCTCAAACTAAATATTGTCATCTTCGATTTGAGAAAGCATTTTTCTTAAAATGATAATGAATTGATTCAAAATGAAATATATCGGATCAATACCAAAAGTAACATACGATCATGTCGATCAAAAAAATTCTTAAAATGATCTTTTGGTTTCTCAACTTCTTCCGCTCAATTTCTTGAAGAAATACAACTCCATCTTAAATTGATACTTTTGGTATTGATTTGATACAACAAGTTTATAAGCTTTGAGAATAATATCGAGAATATAATATCAAAATAAGAAATTTGTTTATCATAATCAGTAGATTTACATCAACTCCAAAAAATAAACCAAACTTCAATCTGATGCAGCAGTTTATATCAATTTGAGAACTCATATTCTCGTCCATATATTGATATACAAAAATCATCAATTTGATGATTTTTTGATCCAATTTAACCCTTTTTTTCTCACTGTGCACCAAATAAAACATTTTGCAAATGAATCAATTGAAAATACGTAAAATCAAAAAACTCGCAACAAATGTGCAGCAAAAAAATAATCGATTATATCATACAAAAACAATCAAAACGCATGCTATTCAGCTTCAAAAACTGCACAGAACAGTTTCAAAGCGCACCGCTTGCGAATATGCTTACGCACCCCTTACAGCTTCGCTTTACTGTGAACACTCTCATTTGATTATACGTGTGCAGTTGTAAAGCTGTCTACGCTTTCAGCACCGCTTTGCGCACTGCATCGCTCAACGCTTTTACTCTGTACGTAGTCTTAATCCCCTTTGAAAATCGTTTTTTTCCTCTAGTATAAAATCATATTCGCTAAATAACAAATTCTAGTTGCTATGGTATCTTCATCAAATATAGGTTTTAAGACAAAGTAACCATAAGAAATAGAATATGAATTGTAAATGGTAAGTTGTCGATTTCCAATTAAATAATTTTTAATAAATATCGTTTATTTATTTACTATCGTAGGAAAATTACGTTTCCTACGCGAGATTAAAATCTTTAGCTTGTGTGACGCTAACGCTAACGCGTCTTGTGCACAAATTTTCATTCACGAAAAAGCACTGTTTCCATATCGTCGGCTTAGAGTGTAAACCTTCTATCTAACAGTATACTAGGTAGATTATCAGGTGAGACAAAACATTCTTTAAAAAATTTGAATATATTTTATAAAAAGATTTTTAAATTTCTGAACATTTATTTGTATTCCCTACAATATAAAATAAAAGAAAGGTTATTTAATTCAATATTTATTTACTTATAACCACTTTTGTGATTTAACAGGTTTTTGTAATCAAATACAATTTTTAATATGGAACTTTGCAAGTTTTTCGTAAACAAAAATATTTTTTCCTTGACTAGTGAAAAATTATAAATTTGGTGTTAATAAAACAAAACAAGAGTTATTTATTATACAAGGGAAAAAAGTAGTAGATTTTGGAGGGAGATAAAAAACCGAGAGCTAAAATCTACAATTTTTCCCGTGTATAATACACTATTTTTTTCTGTGACTGGACAAATATTAATATAGTTATTGAAAAAATAATATTAAACAAATATTACAATATGTATATTCACCACACCATACGAATTTTTCTTGAATAAAAACTTAAAATTAAGTTTCATTTTATTTGTCAAAACCAGTTATTAACATCAAGAAGAAAACGGTATAACTTTTCATAACATTAAAATAGTCATAAATGTTCATAAATATTCATAATATTCATCATTTATGTGTATATATGTATTTATATATATATATCAGTGTTGCAAAACGTTACTCGAAACGTAACGTAAAAACGAAATAACGAAATGAAATAGCGTTATTAGTAATAATTACTTTGATAACGTTTTAAAAATTAAATTGCGTTACAATAACGTAAAACGTAACGATAACGTTAATATTTATTTCGTTTTTTTGGTATACTTTTTGTATAATTATATGGAAATAAAAGCGCAAAAATCGGTTTTATAAAATCCAACTTATCTGCTCTTTTTCAATATCTGTGAACGCTTGAACTAAAGGTTTTGGTAATTATAAAATTGTTTGATATTTGTAACAAAATAGTGAGCATTTTGTAAAATTTTAACTATATATTTGAAGTAATTTCAAGTCTGCAATAGCCGTTTCTGCATCACAGGTGTTTTGAATAATTTTAAGAAGGAATATTTTTATGCTAGATGCAAATTTTTTTCATGTATTTAATTATTTAATTTTATTTTACTACGATTTACTACTTTTTGCATGCAAAATTTGAAAAATATTAATTTTATATTAATAGTTTTCTAATTTTGCATACAAAAAGTAACTGTTCATTAGAGATTTTCGATTTTTGTACATTCAAATAGGTTAGTTTTAAACAAAACATTTAATTTCAAAATAACGTAATTATAACGTTATAACATAACGAAACATAATATTTTTCTGTTTCATAACGAAATAACGTACCGAAAAAATAAATATAATGTTATAAAAACGAAACGCATAACGTTACGAATTTTTTTTTCGTTTTGCAACACTGATATATATATATATATATATATATATATATATATATATATATATATATATATATATATATATATATATATATATATATGTATATATATATATATATATATATATATATATATATATATATATATATATATATATATATATATATATATATATATATATATATATATATATATATATATATATATATATATATATATATATATATATATATATGTATATATATATGTATATATATATATATATTTTTATCTATCCGGGAAAAAAGTATTTTATGAAAAGTATAGTTATTTATTATACAAGGGAAAAAAGTAGTAGATTTTAGCTCGAGGTTGTGTTGTCTCCCAACGCGAAGCGGAGGGAGACAAAAAACCGAGAGCTAAAATCTACAATTTTTCCCGTGTATAATACACTATTTTTTTCTGTGACTGGACAAACATTAATATAATTATTGAAAAAATAATATTAAACAAATATTACAATATGTATATTCACCACACCATACGAATTTTTCTTGAATAAAAACTTAAAATTAAGTTTCATTTTATTTGTCAAAACCAGTTATTAACATCAAGAAGAAAACGGTATAACTTTTCATAACATTAAAATAGTCATAAATGTTCATTAATATTCATAATATTTATCATTTATGTGTATATATGTATTTATATATATATTTTTATCTATCCGGGAAAAAAGTACATACTTTTTTCCCCGGGAAAAAAGTATTTTATGAAAAGTAGCATTTTTGCACCTGTGAGCAGAAGTAAAATGTTAAACTTTTTTCCCGTCACAGAAAAAACATTTTTGCACCTGTCAGCAGAAGTAAACTGTTAAACTTTTTTCCCGTCCCAGAAAAAAACACTTTTTTGAATTACTAGATAAAGCATGTATCTTTATTTCAACATATCACAATTTGGAATATTTTATTCAGTCTTAAAATTGACAAATACTTCATTATCTAAATAAAATCACATTGTAGTAGCTTCTCGTATTTTAAAACAAAACAATAAACTTAAAATTAACAAAAAATAAACTCTGTCTTTTTATATATTGTATAGAAGCGGAAGACACTGCTTGGCGAAACATGATAATAATAAAATATTTAATAATAATATTAAATTTTAAAAAACTCCTTGTTTAGTTCGCACAAAATAATTTTATTTTATTTATTAATATTTATTTATAAAATTATTAATAAAATACCTCGATTAATTTCGGTTTATACAACCATTTTCAAGAGGCATAAAAATATTCATAGAGTATTTAGTCTTTTTATAGAATGGTAGATTCTTGTATGAGCTTAGAATGAAGGCAATTCTTCACGAGGATGAAGTTTCCCGGAACGAGCGTAGCGAGTGGAGGGAATCATTCGAGTGAAGAATTGCCTTCATCCTAAGAGAATACAAGATGCTATTTTATCCACGACTTTAAAAATATTTGAAATAATATAAAGTTTTCATTTAAAACTTTATATCGCCATATTGAAATTAATTTATCATAGAAAACAAGAAAAAGAAAACGTTTATAAGAACTGAATTTAAAAAATTATGGTGCAAATTATGAAACTTTTTGCAATCCATACAATTTTAGAGCGATCTAGTTTCGAACCAATGAGAAAATTTTTAAACTTTAAAAAAGTTTATCAATCTCATCAGGGCTAGCCGACTAGATAAACTCTACCAAAAAATGTCAACGCTAATGTATATAAACTAAAAATTAGGTTACAACTCTAGCGAAGTGTAAAAACAAAAAATTTACATAAACATACATTTAATAAATTCAGGTTTAGTCAATTAATTTCTCTGGTGATCACTGTTTTGTTATACTCTAGACATTCTAGTATTGAATAACAAAATTGTGTCTGCGAGAAGAAGATGACTAGTCTTCACTTGTGTCTATTGACACATGATCAACAATTAATTCAGTAAATTATTTGTGATATAACATCACCCCGATGGAAAATCTCCCATCAAGAATAATATAAGAACTGAATTTAAAAAATTATGGTGCAAATTATGAAACTTTTTGCAATCCATACAATTTTAGAGCGATCTAGTTTCGAACCAATGAGAAAATTTTTAAACTTTAAAAAAGTTTATCAATCTCATCAGGGCTAGCCGACTAGATAAACTCTACCAAAAAATGTCAACGCTAATGTATATAAACTAAAAATTAGGTTACAACTCTAGCGAAGTGTAAAAACAAAAAATTTACATAAACATACATTTAATAAATTCAGGTTTAGTCAATTAATTTCTCTGGTGATCACTGTTTTGTTATACTCTAGACATTCTAGTATTGAATAACAAAATTGTGTCTGTGAGAAGAAGATGACTAGTCTTCACTTGTGTCTATTGACACATGATCAACAATTAATTCAGTAAATTATTTGTGATATAACATCACCCCGATGGAAAATCTCCCATCAAGAATAATATAAGAACTGAATTTAAAAAATTATGGTGCAAATTATGAAACTTTTTGCAATCCATACAATTTTAGAGCGATCTAGTTTCGAACCAATGAGAAAATTTTTAAACTTTAAAAAAGTTTATCAATCTCATCAGGGCTAGCCGACTAGATAAACTCTACCAAAAAATGTCAACGCTAATGTATATAAACTAAAAATTAGGTTACAACTCTAGCGAAGTGTAAAAACAAAAAATTTACATAAACATACATTTAATAAATTCAGGTTTAGTCAATTAATTTCTCTGGTGATCACTGTTTTGTTATACTCTAGACATTCTAGTATTGAATAACAAAATTGTGTCTGTGAGAAGAAGATGACTAGTCTTCACTTGTGTCTATTGACACATGATCAACAATTAATTCAGTAAATTATTTGTGATATAACATCACCCCGATGGAAAATCTCCCATCAAGAATAATATAAGAACTGAATTTAAAAAATTATGGTGCAAATTATGAAACTTTTTGCAATCCATACAATTTTAGAGCGATCTAGTTTCGAACCAATGAGAAAATTTTTAAACTTTAAAAAAGTTTATCAATCTCATCAGGGCTAGCCGACTAGATAAACTCTACCAAAAAATGTCAACGCTAATGTATATAAACTAAAAATTAGGTTACAACTCTAGCGAAGTGTAAAAACAAAAAATTTACATAAACATACATTTAATAAATTCAGGTTTAGTCAATTAATTTCTCTGGTGATCACTGTTTTGTTATACTCTAGACATTCTAGTATTGAATAACAAAATTGTGTCTGTGAGAAGAAGATGACTAGTCTTCACTTGTGTCTATTGACACATGATCAACAATTAATTCAGTAAATTATTTGTGATATAACATCACCCCGATGGAAAATCTCCCATCAAGAATAATATAAGAACTGAATTTAAAAAATTATAGTGCTAAATATGAAACTTTTTGCAATCCATACAATTTTAGAGCGATCTAGTTTCGAACCAATGAGAAAATTTTTAAACTTTAAAAAAGTTTATCAATCTCATCAGGGCTAGCCGACTAGATAAACTCTACCAAAAAATGTCAACGCTAATGTATATAAACTAAAAATTAGGTTACAACTCTAGCGAAGTGTAAAAACCAGTGTTGCAAAACGTTACTCGTAACGTAACGCAAAAACGAAATAACGAAATGAAATAGCGTTATTATTAACAATTACGTTTATAACGTTTTAAAAATTAAACTGTGTTACAATAACGTAAAACGTAACGATACCGTTAATAATTTATTTCGTTTTTTTTGGTATACTTTTTGTATAATTATATGAAAATCAAAGCGCTAAAATCGGTTGTATAAAATTCAACTTATCTGCTCTTTTTCAATAGTTTTAGTAGTTATGAAATTGTTTGATATTTGTAACAAAATACATAATGAATATATTGTAAGATTTTAGGTATGTTTCAAGTAATATCAAGTCTGTACTAGCTGTTTTTGCATCACAGGTGTTTTGAGTAATTTTAAGATTATTTAGTTTTATTTTACTATGAATTATATATATAAGAATCATTAATTCATAAAATTAATTGTATTACCGTCTGCGTTTTTTATTGGTGGTTTCTCGCCACAAATAAAACACCCAAGCAATATATCAATAATATAACTCCTCAGTAAATAGTTTATGTTTAAACCTATTTTGAACTATTTTGAATACTAATGCTAATTTAATACAAAATTAATATTTTTATAATTATGCATTCAAGAAATAAATGTTCATTAGAGATTTTCGATTTTTGTGCAGTTAAGTAGGTTAGTTTTAAACATTTCAATCAATTTTAAAATAACGTAACTATAACGTTATAACATAATAAAATATAATATTTTTGTGTTTCATAACGAAATAACGTACCGAAAAAATTAATATAATGTTATAAAAACGAAACGCATAACGTTACGAATTTTTTTTTCGTTTTGCAACACTGGTAAAAACAAAAAATTTACATAAACATACATTTAATAAATTCAGGTTTAGTCAATTAATTTCTCTGGTGATCACTGTTTTGTTATACTCTAGACATTCTAGTATTGAATAACAAAATTGTGTCTGTGAGAAGAAGATGACTAGTCTTCACTTGTGTCTATTGACACATGATCAACAATTAATTCAGTAAATTATTTGTGATATAACATCACCCCGATGGAAAATCTCCCATCAAGAATAATATAAGAACTGAATTTAAAAAATTATGGTGCAAATTATGAAACTTTTTGCAATCCATACAATTTTAGAGCGATCTAGTTTCGAACCAATGAGAAAATTTTTAAACTTTAAAAAAGTTTATCAATCTCATCAGGGCTAGCCGACTAGATAAACTCTACCAAAAAATGTCAACGCTAATGTATATAAACTAAAAATTAGGTTACAACTCTAGCGAAGTGTAAAAACAAAAAATTTACATAAACATACATTTAATAAATTCAGGTTTAGTCAATTAATTTCTCTGGTGATCACTGTTTTGTTATACTCTAGACATTCTAGTATTGAATAACAAAATTGTGTCTGTGAGAAGAAGATGACTAGTCTTCACTTGTGTCTATTGACACATGATCAACAATTAATTCAGTAAATTATTTGTGATATAACATCACCCCGATGGAAAATCTCCCATCAAGAATAATATAAGAACTGAATTTAAAAAATTATGGTGCAAATTATGAAACTTTTTGCAATCCATACAATTTTAGAGCGATCTAGTTTCGAACCAATGAGAAAATTTTTAAACTTTAAAAAAGTTTATCAATCTCATCAGGGCTAGCCGACTAGATAAACTCTACCAAAAAATGTCAACGCTAATGTATATAAACTAAAAATTAGGTTACAACTCTAGCGAAGTGTAAAAACAAAAAATTTACATAAACATACATTTAATAAATTCAGGTTTAGTCAATTAATTTCTCTGGTGATCACTGTTTTGTTATACTCTAGACATTCTAGTATTGAATAACAAAATTGTGTCTGTGAGAAGAAGATGACTAGTCTTCACTTGTGTCTATTGACACATGATCAACAATTAATTCAGTAAATTATTTGTGATATAACATCACCCCGATGGAAAATCTCCCATCAAGAATAATATAAGAACTGAATTTAAAAAATTATGGTGCAAATTATGAAACTTTTTGCAATCCATACAATTTTAGAGCGATCTAGTTTCGAACCAATGAGAAAATTTTTAAACTTTAAAAAAGTTTATCAATCTCATCAGGGCTAGCCGACTAGATAAACTCTACCAAAAAATGTCAACGCTAATGTATATAAACTAAAAATTAGGTTACAACTCTAGCGAAGTGTAAAAACAAAAAATTTACATAAACATACATTTAATAAATTCAGGTTTAGTCAATTAATTTCTCTGGTGATCACTGTTTTGTTATACTCTAGACATTCTAGTATTGAATAACAAAATTGTGTCTGTGAGAAGAAGATGACTAGTCTTCACTTGTGTCTATTGACACATGATCAACAATTAATTCAGTAAATTATTTGTGATATAACATCACCCCGATGGAAAATCTCCCATCAAGAATAATATAAGAACTGAATTTAAAAAATTATGGTGCAAATTATGAAACTTTTTGCAATCCATACAATTTTAGAGCGATCTAGTTTCGAACCAATGAGAAAATTTTTAAACTTTAAAAAAGTTTATCAATCTCATCAGGGCTAGCCGACTAGATAAACTCTACCAAAAAATGTCAACGCTAATGTATATAAACTAAAAATTAGGTTACAACTCTAGCGAAGTGTAAAAACAAAAAATTTACATAAACATACATTTAATAAATTCAGGTTTAGTCAATTAATTTCTCTGGTGATCACTGTTTTGTTATACTCTAGACATTCTAGTATTGAATAACAAAATTGTGTCTGTGAGAAGAAGATGACTAGTCTTCACTTGTGTCTATTGACACATGATCAACAATTAATTCAGTAAATTATTTGTGATATAACATCACCCCGATGGAAAATCTCCCATCAAGAATAATATAAGAACTGAATTTAAAAAATTATGGTGCAAATTATGAAACTTTTTGCAATCCATACAATTTTAGAGCGATCTAGTTTCGAACCAATGAGAAAATTTTTAAACTTTAAAAAAGTTTATCAATCTCATCAGGGCTAGCCGACTAGATAAACTCTACCAAAAAATGTCAACGCTAATGTATATAAACTAAAAATTAGGTTACAACTCTAGCGAAGTGTAAAAACAAAAAATTTACATAAACATACATTTAATAAATTCAGGTTTAGTCAATTAATTTCTCTGGTGATCACTGTTTTGTTATACTCTAGACATTCTAGTATTGAATAACAAAATTGTGTCTGTGAGAAGAAGATGACTAGTCTTCACTTGTGTCTATTGACACATGATCAACAATTAATTCAGTAAATTATTTGTGATATAACATCACCCCGATGGAAAATCTCCCATCAAGAATAATATAAGAACTGAATTTAAAAAATTATAGTGCAAAATATGAAACTTTTTGCAATCCATACAATTTTAGAGCGATCTAGTTTCGAACCAATGAGAAAATTTTTAAACTTTAAAAAAGTTTATCAATCTCATCAGGGCTAGCCGACTAGATAAACTCTACCAAAAAATGTCAACGCTAATGTATATAAACTAAAAATTAGGTTACAACTCTAGCGAAGTGTAAAAACCAGTGTTGCAAAACGTTACTCGTAACGTAACGCAAAAACGAAATAACGAAATGAAATAGCGTTATTATTAACAATTACGTTTATAACGTTTTAAAAATTAAACTGTGTTACAATAACGTAAAACGTAACGATACCGTTAATAATTTATTTCGTTTTTTTTGGTATACTTTTTGTATAATTATATGAAAATCAAAGCGCTAAAATCGGTTGTATAAAATTCAACTTATCTGCTCTTTTTCAATAGTTTTAGTAGTTATGAAATTGTTTGATATTTGTAACAAAATACATAATGAATATATTGTAAGATTTTAGGTATGTTTCAAGTAATATCAAGTCTGTACTAGCTGTTTTTGCATCACAGGTGTTTTGAGTAATTTTAAGATTATTTAGTTTTATTTTACTATGAATTATATATATAAGAATCATTAATTCATAAAATTAATTGTATTACCGTCTGCGTTTTTTATTGGTGGTTTCTCGCCACAAATAAAACACCCAAGCAATATATCAATAATATAACTCCTCAGTAAATAGTTTATGTTTAAACCTATTTTGAACTATTTTGAATACTAATGCTAATTTAATACAAAATTAATATTTTTATAATTATGCATTCAAGAAATAAATGTTCATTAGAGATTTTCGATTTTTGTGCAGTTAAGTAGGTTAGTTTTAAACATTTCAATCAATTTTAAAATAACGTAACTATAACGTTATAACATAATAAAATATAATATTTTTGTGTTTCATAACGAAATAACGTACCGAAAAAATTAATATAATGTTATAAAAACGAAACGCATAACGTTACGAATTTTTTTTTCGTTTTGCAACACTGGTAAAAACAAAAAATTTACATAAACATACATTTAATAAATTCAGGTTTAGTCAATTAATTTCTCTGGTGATCACTGTTTTGTTATACTCTAGACATTCTAGTATTGAATAACAAAATTGTGTCTGTGAGAAGAAGATGACTAGTCTTCACTTGTGTCTATTGACACATGATCAACAATTAATTCAGTAAATTATTTGTGATATAACATCACCCCGATGGAAAATCTCCCATCAAGAATAATATAAGAACTGAATTTAAAAAATTATGGTGCAAATTATGAAACTTTTTGCAATCCATACAATTTTAGAGCGATCTAGTTTCGAACCAATGAGAAAATTTTTAAACTTTAAAAAAGTTTATCAATCTCATCAGGGCTAGCCGACTAGATAAACTCTACCAAAAAATGTCAACGCTAATGTATATAAACTAAAAATTAGGTTACAACTCTAGCGAAGTGTAAAAACAAAAAATTTACATAAACATACATTTAATAAATTCAGGTTTAGTCAATTAATTTCTCTGGTGATCACTGTTTTGTTATACTCTAGACATTCTAGTATTGAATAACAAAATTGTGTCTGTGAGAAGAAGATGACTAGTCTTCACTTGTGTCTATTGACACATGATCAACAATTAATTCAGTAAATTATTTGTGATATAACATCACCCCGATGGAAAATCTCCCATCAAGAATAATATAAGAACTGAATTTAAAAAATTATGGTGCAAATTATGAAACTTTTTGCAATCCATACAATTTTAGAGCGATCTAGTTTCGAACCAATGAGAAAATTTTTAAACTTTAAAAAAGTTTATCAATCTCATCAGGGCTAGCCGACTAGATAAACTCTACCAAAAAATGTCAACGCTAATGTATATAAACTAAAAATTAGGTTACAACTCTAGCGAAGTGTAAAAACAAAAAATTTACATAAACATACATTTAATAAATTCAGGTTTAGTCAATTAATTTCTCTGGTGATCACTGTTTTGTTATACTCTAGACATTCTAGTATTGAATAACAAAATTGTGTCTGTGAGAAGAAGATGACTAGTCTTCACTTGTGTCTATTGACACATGATCAACAATTAATTCAGTAAATTATTTGTGATATAACATCACCCCGATGGAAAATCTCCCATCAAGAATAATATAAGAACTGAATTTAAAAAATTATGGTGCAAATTATGAAACTTTTTGCAATCCATACAATTTTAGAGCGATCTAGTTTCGAACCAATGAGAAAATTTTTAAACTTTAAAAAAGTTTATCAATCTCATCAGGGCTAGCCGACTAGATAAACTCTACCAAAAAATGTCAACGCTAATGTATATAAACTAAAAATTAGGTTACAACTCTAGCGAAGTGTAAAAACAAAAAATTTACATAAACATACATTTAATAAATTCAGGTTTAGTCAATTAATTTCTCTGGTGATCACTGTTTTGTTATACTCTAGACATTCTAGTATTGAATAACAAAATTGTGTCTGTGAGAAGAAGATGACTAGTCTTCACTTGTGTCTATTGACACATGATCAACAATTAATTCAGTAAATTATTTGTGATATAACATCACCCCGATGGAAAATCTCCCATCAAGAATAATATAAGAACTGAATTTAAAAAATTATGGTGCAAATTATGAAACTTTTTGCAATCCATACAATTTTAGAGCGATCTAGTTTCGAACCAATGAGAAAATTTTTAAACTTTAAAAAAGTTTATCAATCTCATCAGGGCTAGCCGACTAGATAAACTCTACCAAAAAATGTCAACGCTAATGTATATAAACTAAAAATTAGGTTACAACTCTAGCGAAGTGTAAAAACAAAAAATTTACATAAACATACATTTAATAAATTCAGGTTTAGTCAATTAATTTCTCTGGTGATCACTGTTTTGTTATACTCTAGACATTCTAGTATTGAATAACAAAATTGTGTCTGTGAGAAGAAGATGACTAGTCTTCACTTGTGTCTATTGACACATGATCAACAATTAATTCAGTAAATTATTTGTGATATAACATCACCCCGATGGAAAATCTCCCATCAAGAATAATATAAGAACTGAATTTAAAAAATTATGGTGCAAATTATGAAACTTTTTGCAATCCATACAATTTTAGAGCGATCTAGTTTCGAACCAATGAGAAAATTTTTAAACTTTAAAAAAGTTTATCAATCTCATCAGGGCTAGCCGACTAGATAAACTCTACCAAAAAATGTCAACGCTAATGTATATAAACTAAAAATTAGGTTACAACTCTAGCGAAGTGTAAAAACAAAAAATTTACATAAACATACATTTAATAAATTCAGGTTTAGTCAATTAATTTCTCTGGTGATCACTGTTTTGTTATACTCTAGACATTCTAGTATTGAATAACAAAATTGTGTCTGTGAGAAGAAGATGACTAGTCTTCACTTGTGTCTATTGACACATGATCAACAATTAATTCAGTAAATTATTTGTGATATAACATCACCCCGATGGAAAATCTCCCATCAAGAATAATATAAGAACTGAATTTAAAAAATTATGGTGCAAATTATGAAACTTTTTGCAATCCATACAATTTTAGAGCGATCTAGTTTCGAACCAATGAGAAAATTTTTAAACTTTAAAAAAGTTTATCAATCTCATCAGGGCTAGCCGACTAGATAAACTCTACCAAAAAATGTCAACGCTAATGTATATAAACTAAAAATTAGGTTACAATCAAGAAAACGTTTGTTTTTTATTTTAGATTTACATATGTATTGTTCTTGTTTAAACTTGTTTATATTACTATACCAACAAATCAAGTTTTTAATTTGTTAGAGGAATTTTCTATAAATAAAATGTAATGAAATAAATAAAAGAGAATTTTATACATAAATTGGCATGAATACAATTACAATGAAAGATATACGCATGGAAAGTATATATTCTTTAGTAGTCGTGGATAAATAAACATAATTAATTACATTTTTTTTTTATCATAAACTAACTTAAATTATTTTATACTAAATATTTCCTTAATTGATAAAATAAAAACTTAGACAAATATAACTCAGGATGAATGTATACAAATGTTATAATCAGTCTCCATATTATAGTTAATTACTAGTCATGAAGTAAGTTATCATAGTATTTACGGTAGTCTTCTGGCAACGTATTTTTTAAATAGTACAAGTCATCGAACTTTTTTTTAGTTATTTTCCTTCTAGCAAGGTGCTGATTTCGAAGTGCATCAAAAGGCAAGGCAAGTATCAGCCGAATTTCGTTGCGGTAGTACGGTCCATTCTTCTGTGAATCTTAATTTGAAGAATACATCACCATTTGTGTCGAATAGCTCTTAAGTCAGTAGCTTTAGGGTCACCTTTACCACGCACGCCCAGGACGAATGATTTTGAAAAAAACTACTTTATCAAAGTTTTTGAAAAAACTATGGTTTAAGTATGTTACATCGTAAGGTCTGGGATGTTTTCGGGCTGATTGACAAATGGAGATGTACTCCGCAGGCACATTGATATTTTTGTTCTTAAGAGCACGTTCAGATGAATGGATACTGTCGATTTCTTTCTGGGTATGTTCAACTTCTAGAAATTTCTGTTCTATTATCATGTTGTTGTTCATAGCCGTAAAAAGCAATGCTTTAGACATTACACAGTTTTCGTTTTGATACGTACAACCATCGGTATAAAGAATTATTTTTTTTGTTTTATTGATTCATTTTGTAAATCTTTTTTTCAATTAAGCTAACCCAAACACTTGCAAACTTATCAGAATTAAGGCCTCCTTCCCCGACAAACATCATGTGCATGGTGCACGAGTAGGTGCACATTTCGTGCACATTTTATTTTGACTAATTTTGTACTTTTTTGGAAATATTCTAGTGTATATTTAAAATTTAGTTGAAGTATAAATGTATTGGAGTACTAACGTCTTACAAATTTGTTTTAATTTAACATTTTTAAATCATATGAACATGTATACAAAATGTGCATAGAACTTCAAACAAAATGTTTTATGCACATTTTGTATACATGTATACATGTATACGTTAAACAAATGTTCACCGTGTAATTTTATATATGTGCATTTGTTTATAAAATCCGCATGAAACATGTTTTCGAAATGGCCTATATACATGTAGACGAAATGCGCATATACTTGTGCGCGAAATATATAAATTTCAGTTAGTTAAAATTCATTAGAGTTCTAACTATTTAAGATTTACATAGTTTACAAAATTATAAACTTTAGTTATCGCTTCTCGGCTTAAAGACTATGGTTACAACGGCTGTGTTATGACTACACATTGGATTAGTATAAGGCTATGATATTTCTATTAACGAATTTATTTGATATTTTGTAATATGTCATAAACATGTTTCTAAGAAGTATACAGAAAATTTATGTATCTTTTGTAAACTCATCGTGAACATGTAAATGCACAAGTGGTGCATTTATGTCTAAAATGAACCTGAAAATTTCATGAGCAAAATACGATTTTTCTGTAAATCTGGTGATGCACATGCTGTCAACATGTGTCTGAAAAATGTAAACATTGCTGCAAAGCTATGAATGAACATATGGTTAACATTTTAGTGCACATTTGACGCAAATGAGTCTGAAATGTCTGTGCATATATGTATGTGCTAAGGCGTTTTACGACATGTGCATGGTATGGCGCACACCATGTGCATGACATGTGTTATAAACAATTTTGTACACAGACATATTGTGTCATACACAATTAGTGCATATATCATGCATTTTTTCCAAAATTGTTTTACGGGTTCGGTATCATTCCATAAATAACAATAGTCATCTTTGTTATTCAAATTATAAAAGGCAAGACTGTGTATTTGGAGCTTCGTTCTATAGTATAAACTACTAATATTTGATTTTGGTGCCATCAGAACTGCCTGCAAGTCAACAGTAAAAACAAGATTTTCTTTAAAACGAGGTATGTTTTCCTTGTTAGCGCCAAAATCAAAACGCCAGTCACGTAAAATCTGGCATACAGCTCGATCTCCAGAATGCAAAACTATTTTAAATAATCTGTGCGTGCATGTAAAGACAGCTACTAAAGAAGCAAAAAATGAATCAACCAACAGAAATCTTTCAAGTCAGAAATCTTGCAATGAGTACTCACTCTGGAAAGCAACAAAGGGACTCAAAAGAACAGTAGCGCAGATCTCTCCGATTAAAAAAGATGATGAAACATGGGCCAGAAGTGCCCAGGAAAAAGCAGATCTATTTGCATAGTAATTAAATGGCACTTTCAAGCCATTTGATCGACTCACAGAATACGAAAATAATCACCAATTGACAAAAACTCGTAAAGACCGATATCATTACTCTCAACGACATCGAAGCTTTTTGAAAAACTTTTTCTTAAAAGACTTAGGGCAGCTATAGAAAAAAGAAACCTCATACCTTCGCATCTTTGGTTTCATATAGAAAACCACTCTACCATCGAACAAGTGCACAGGATCATGAATATTATTGAAAAAATGATTGAAGTACAAGGGGTATACTCCACAGTTTTTCTTTATGTCGCTCAAGCTTTTGATAAAATTTGGCAAACAGTTTTATGAACTATAGTTATTCCACATTGAAAAAGATTTATGCGGCAGGTACTACACCTGCTATATACAAGAGATTTGCCTAGCCTAAGCAAAATAGCTATTGCAACCTTTGCAGATGATACCGCAATTTTTACAAACCGAAAAATTGTGGAAGAAGCAACTATCAAACTGCAATACGCTACTAATATAATCCATAACTGAATAAAAAGATGGCGAATTAAGCTGAATAAAACAAGATCCTCTCATGTTAACTTCACTTACCAAAAAGTAAGCCAAATACCTCAGAAATTCAACTCAACACGAGCTGCTTATGCAAACAAGCAAAATATCTTGGTACGACACTGGATGCTAAACTGAGATGTAAGGAACATGTTAAAAAGAAAAAAGAAAAACTGAATTTGTAATTTAGAAAGATGTCTTGGTTACTTGGAAGAAACTCAGTACTATCTATTCAAAATAAGCTGCCTGTGTATCGTCAAATACTGAAACCAGTGTGAACGTATATGGTATTCAAATATGAGGCTGTACTAAGAAAACGAACGCAAAAATTATCCAGTCGTTCCAAACCAAAGTTCTGTGTTGCATTGTGAATGCTGCGTGGTACATCAGAAATAAAGACCTCCGTAGGGACCTAAAGATAGAGTTCGTGAAGATAGTACTAGATAGTAGATGAGCGTAGCTCAGTTGTTCTATTATATTGATAAACAAAAAAAGAACGAAAAATTTGAAGACCCACATAAAATCCATAGGTAAATGTCTTAAGATATCTTTACCAAAAATACTGATTGAAATTATAATGATTGCTATTCTGTTGAGCGGAATGTGTATAAATTACGGTCCTCTACGAAACTTATGGTCTAATCGGATAAATTTGATGGGCATATGTATGTGGAAAAACATTTATTTTTTTATATAAAAGTACTTGACACATAAAACTATTTAATTTTGACAGTTAATGTCAGTTAATGACAGTAAATGTTATCACAACAAAACCACAAGTACGATAAAACAAATTTAAATTTTTATCATTCGAACAATCAAAAAAAACAATTTTCTTTATTGATTGATTTAATTGTATTTTCCACTCTTAATCAATATCACAAACTATTAAATGAACCATGACGATAATCCAAAAGCAATTAATTAAATTCAAATAAAAAGCAAAATATACATTTCATGTAACCAAATAGAAAAAAAATAACAAAAAACTTAATTAATCCAGTATAAGCAAATAAACAAGTAGTTTTAAGTAGCAAAGAATAAAGTATAAACCTTTAAAAAACAGACAAAACCATAATTTTAATGGTAGTTGGGTTGGTGGAGTTCAATGATATTTTGAAATTCTTATCGTGAATTAAAGTTTTTACACTAAAAAGTTTCCAAACTATTATATAAAATCGATGGTGATTATACAAAAACAAATTAATTGAAGCTAACGTAAACGACCACGAAACACGCTTGGCAAAATAATATTGTTTTTAAATATTAGGAGAAATAAAGTGATATTTAGTTTATCAAAACAAACTGTTGAATGTATTTGATATGTAGAGGATTAAAAGTATTTGTCTTGTATGTGTTCTAATTTATTTTCCATATTATTGGTTGATGGTGAATTTGTAAGATTTGTTTGCTTGTTATCATATAAGATAACTACGTTCAACTACCCATATTTAAGCACATATTTATTAATTACCTTAGAAGTAGTTCTAAGAGCTAATGTTCGGAATGTATGGTATGTAGAACCGGATTGTTTATGTCACCCACATATGTAATCAGCAATTTAAACACAAAAACCAGATTATCATGTCTCGATAGTGAGCACTATCTGCCTGATCTATCGCATTTTTGAAGAAAAAGGTTCGATGATGCGTCTAGTCCGAAACAATGCGCACCCAACAATGACCCGTGTTGAATAGAATTATTTTTCAACATTCACCTGTGGCTTTTCTGACCGCCAAACGCGACAGTTGTGAAGAAGAATGAAAAAAAATGTATGTGTTTCTGCCGTCACAACCATCGTTACAGAGAAAACCGCTGAAGCGATTTCAAAATTGCTTGTTTCTAAAAATAGGTTAACTTAATGGTAAGAGCTGAAAGGACGATGTGTTTGATAACTGTACCGGAAATGTGTCAAAAAATCGTTAAGTGTTTCAAAAGAAAATGTGTATATTTTTTTGCCTAAAAAACGTGAGCTTCTTAAAGTCTTCCAAATTACTTTATGCAAGACAATAGGGCTTCCGAAATGGAAGAGCAACGGGAGATCTGCTTTCATTTGTTACTCATCTTTGGAACAAATCCCTTGAAAACTTTGGTGAGACTTTCGGTGTTGCTCTTGATATTTCCAAAGTGACAAAGTTTGGCATAAAAATCTTATATGCAAATTGAGATGTTATGGTTAGAGATGCCACAAGATGTTAGAGATGCCACTAATTTCCTCGGTGCAAAGTTTTATATCTGAACGAAAATTTCGAGTCAATGTTGATGGTATCCCTTCAGATGTATTTTTGACTAATGCAGGAGTTCCTCAAGGTTCCGCTTTATCCCAACTTATTTTCTCATCTATATTAATGACTTGTTAGTTTCAACAACTAATCCTATCCATAGTTTTGCTGATGAAAGCACGCTTCATGCGTCTCATGCTGCACCTAAATTATATTCACCTTTAGCGCTTAAAAACTGTAGATCTAGTTTGACAGATTCATTAAACGTTGATCTAAAACTATTTTTTATTGGGGTGTTGCTAACAATGTTGAATTAAATACGATCAAACCACGAGTTTGTCATTTTTCAAGTCTGCCAACACTTAACCCTTTTCCATTGAAGTTTGATTCCAAGGATTTAATGGACAAAATGGTCCGTGAAACTTCTAGGTGTTGAGGTTGAAAATAATATGAAGTGGAATTCCCATATTTTTAGCCTAGCGAAGTTCGAAAATTGGGGTTTGTAGGACGATGTCGTAAGTTTTCATTAGCTTCTTTTAATATACAAATCTTTTATACGTCCCTGCATGGATTATTGTTCTCACATATGGGGTGGAGCATACTTATGTAGTTTGAAGTATCTTGATTCTATGCAGCGGACAGCAGTTAAATTAATTGGTAGCTCAAATCATACTAATGACCTTGATTCCTTGCAGCATAGAAGAAATGTTGCTGATTTGACGATTTTCCACAAATATATCATGGATGAACGGGTTTCTGAAGAGATCAAATCGATTTTACCTAAGTTTGCAAACCTATTGCGTCATACCAGAGCATAAGTAGCAATCCATACTTTTACGGTTCACATAATTAGACGTAGAACTGTAGCTATCCAGTGCAACTTTTCAATAGAGTCTCTTATATCTGGAATTCGTTACCTTCGTGGGTTTTCCCTGATAACTTAAATCCTCAAAAGTTCAAAGTCGGTGTTCATAAATTTCTCAAAGAAACTTAATTCTCAATCGATTTTAATCCCTAGTTGGCATGGCGTCTTCTGATATTCAGAGACGTTAATATAAAATTAATTATATTAACACTAAACATGTCTAACTTTTAATAAAAAAAAAAAAAATTTTGATTTTGTTATATTTTTGCAATATTTTATGAATTTTGGAAAAAGTTTGTATTTTTGATTTTGTATTAATTTTTATCCACGAATACAAAAAAATATATGCTTTCCATGCATATGTCTTCCATTGTAATTGTATTCATTCCACAACTAGTGAATTTGATTACAATTCTTTAACAGCTCTATAGTTTATTAAATATTCTCCTTACAAATTAAACAACAAACTTGTTTTGTTTTTCGCTATCTTTGATGTTTTTACTTCAATATGGCGATACAAATTTTTGCATGAAAACTGGAAATTAAACTTAATATTTTACAGTCGTGGATAAAATAGCATCTTGTATTCGCTTAGGATGATGGCAATTCTTCACTCGGATGATTCCCTCCACTCGCTACGCTCCTCGTGAAGAATTGCCTTCATTCTAAGCTCATACAAGAATCTACTATTATTATATTTTT